>OOFE01034469.1:1642-18483 GCA_900323365.1 Monocentris japonica | reverse complement strand
GGGGGGGGGTATATGAGGTTTTCATTGGACAGCGGGGAGTGGCATCACGTTTTCTTGAAATTCCTCGGATTCAACCGCCAGGGTGATAAAGGCCAGGCCTCTAGAGACACAGGAACTGAGAGAAAAACTCTTCATCCCAATTAAGAGGGTGATCTAGCGTGATCAAATAGCCACATGTTATCGCTTAGCACTTACCCCCCCTTATCTAGGCCTACACACACACACACACACACACACATAGACTTGATCCTATGACACCTGTCCCCATTGGCTCTTTTCTCTGGCTAATTTGAAAACACTCCTTGCTAATCCTCCCTCTTGGAAAACTTTTACTGATCTCTCTCTCTCTCTCTCTCTCTCTCTGTCTGTCTACCTCGTTCACTCTCTCTTGCCCAACCTCTCGCTTCTATCCCCCTCTCACTGTCTCTCTTTCTCTCTCTCTCCCTGTCTCTCTATCTGTCAATTAAATTCCAATCTGCTTCACTGGCATGGCAAGAAAGAAACCCACGTTGCCAAAGCAATCAATTGAGACAGATGAGCAGTAGTAATCAAACAAAAATCAATAAGCGTCAGCATTATCCGCAGTGATATAATTAACTCAGTCACAAGTCAACTGTTACATTCAGTCTCTTTCTCTCTCTCTCTCTCTCTCTCTCTCCTCAAAGAACTAGAGGCTAAAACTTGAATGATATCCTGAGCACCGGAGCAGATGATTACAACCAGTTAGGAAAACAAACGGGACGAAAACCGGTTTCGGCTCCACATCCTGAGCTTCGACTGTTACTAACAAGTCTTTTATTTTAGCTCTCCCCAAAAGCCAGACACCAGAGGGATAAAACCCGGGAGGATAAATTTAGACGGGCGGTAAAGCTGACAGCAAGAGCACCCAGGGGGTGGGATTTTCTGGGTGTATGAGTACATTTCAAGGGGGAATGGGTACTTTTTCTTGGGATGAGGGTGCATTTTCAGGTTCAGAACTGACAAGATTAGAGATCCATTCTAAGGGGTCCAGAAAAATGAGTCTCCCATTCATTATCTATACAGCAGCTTTCACGGTTAACACTTTAACAAAGCCACAGTTTCGTTTTTCTGGCTTATCATTGAGCCATATTGAGCCTCTGGACCACATTAGCACAGAAATTTTCACTTTTAGCATTATTCCCATTGGATGGAACAGAAATCCATCATACATTCAGAATAAAATCAGCAATCCATGCTTTTTAAAGACCCTGTCCTCACATTTAGATGGGTAAACTGAGGTGAAGTCGACATGTCCTCCACTACATCACTGGACATCCTTACAATTCCCTCATTGTGCCAACTTCTAATTTCTCATATGTTTCCAGGGAGGACCCCCTGGGACCATCTCAAGGCCCCCTGGTACCCGGCTTTAGACCCCTCACTAATGTAAAATCATAATGAAATCACTATTTCTCTTTTTTTCTATGGGGTACCCCTAGGACCACATCTGGGACCCCTGGAATTCACCTCTGGAATTCACCTTTGACACCCCCCACCACATCAAATTCAACTATTGCTCACACTTTGGGGGACCCCCGGAATCACATCAAGGGCCCCTGGTGGTCCCTGGACCCTTGTTTAGACCCCCACTAGTCTAAATGGTTAATGTTCCTCTCACTAATTGAATCAGTAAGCATGCAGTAAGTAAGTTGTGGTGTTGTTATTTTTTTTTTCCATACATACCGGCTCGTCCATTTGCTCCTGCTCGTAATAATCATCATAGTCGGTGTGGCTGAAGTCACTGGCGCGGTTAGTGTAGAGAAAATAGGCGAGTACAATTGATATTCCCAATAGGTGCATGTTTATGAAAGTAAAAGTATTTTTTTTAAGTCTTATAATCCGCAGGAAATAAAAAAGAAAAATATTAAAAAAACTCCTCTGTGTCGTTGCTCTGCTTTCTTTCTACCTCTAATAAAAGTCTTTCCTTTCTGACTCTCTTTCTCTCACTCTCTCTCTCTCTCTCTCTCTCTCTCTCGCTCCTCTTTGTCTCTCTTTCAAGGTCCACTTCCACTGAGGGATTGCAGCATGTATGTATCCTGCCGTTCATGAGAGCCCAGTCATATGGAGACAGTAAAGCCCGGTCAGAAGTGTGTCTGCCTTTGCAGAGAGCAGTGTCGGGTCGAGCTGCGTCAAGTGCACACAATTAGCCGCAACGATACCCGAAAAACAGCGACTTGGCCTTCAAATTAAAAGTGTAAAACAGAGCACGGCCGTAAAGTGAATTTGGGGACAGTCAAAATTGTATTTATTGCCCCTTTAAGTGTTGTGAGCGTACAGAAAAAACAAATATTGCTTTATTACACTGCTGTGAAATAGATACTATGAATATTACATTGTATTATGGTCATGACAGTTAATTGGGTATGGGGGTATGGCAAGGTGTGACACTCGCCATATCTTAGCCTAATTGAGTATTGTTTTTCATCAAATTTTATTCAATGTATTATTTATTAATTTATTAAATTAAAGTTGTATAATTATAATGGAGAGCAAAGATCTTTCTCAATTTATACTCAAGTCTAATTCCGCTGGTGTCTGGCTTTGGGAGAAAGTTATTCACGTTCATTAATAATAATAGGTCATTCCTATTATTATTGTTGTAATGTAGTAGTGATTAATGATTAAATTAATCAATATTTAACAGGGCACACAATGTTGAATGAACATTTAGCACTTAGCACATCTGAGTACAGTTTTTTCATTATAATGGAGAGCAAAGATCAAGCTAAAATCACCATACATTTATTTGGAGGCTTTATCTAAAACACACACACACACACACACACACACACAGGGGAGCATACAGGACCAATGCCCCCTCTTGGCTCATAGTTTGGTGACCTACGTCTAATAAGTTATCACACTGACCAAATAATATCTTGTCAGTTATCAGTCAATAATTTAGTCTATATAAGCAGGTTTGAAAGTTTTGGTGGATATGTTGGGAATATGTTGGGCAATAAGGGTTTTATTTTGAAAGCGGTGGCAGGAAGTTGTATTTTCTTTAACTCTGGGGTAGCCTGTTGCGTTCATCCACAGATCTGGGCTACGTTTGAGTCTGAGCTTCAATTTGAGGCAAAGAGCAGCTGCCAGCCCATCACACAGACAGACAGGCAGAGAGAGAGAGAGAGAGAGAGAGAGAGAGAGAGAGAGAGAGAGATTTCTCTTTCAATTGATGTAAGATTGTAGAATGATCCGTTTGTGCAATCGAAAGACCTATAGTAATCTTGCAACACATTTTAGAAGGATGCTATACAAATATCACAACAAAACTATAAGTTCTATATGAATGCTAAAGGGATATTATAGTAATCCCATAGGAGCTTTATGACGTCACTATAAGGTCAGATATGCAATAAGGTTACAATTATAGGACCCTATGGGAATATTTTAGAAATATTTTAGTAATACTATAAGTAGAACATGGTCACCATAAATTCACTGTTGAATACCTCAGATACACTTTAAGTCCTTATAGGAATATTATCGTGACACCATAGGACCTATATTATATCACTAATATCACTATAAAGTCAATATTTAGTACCACAGGCACACTCTTAAGTCCCTATAGGAATTATAGCACTGTTATAGTGATACCATACGAGATGAAAAACACCATAAAGTGCAATAGGGTCATTATAAATTGACTATTGAGTACAACAGACACATTAGAAGTCCCCATAGGAATATTACAGTGATTTTTCATTATTTCGTTAGCACCCGGTTTGTGATCCTGAGAAACGGTGATCATACTTTCACAACGTATCCAGTTTGAAAATGGATAACGCAATGTATTTGCTCCATGCGTACTTTAGAAATGGATTCATAAAGACCTGATAACGTCCAGGTACAAATATAACTTATTGTCATCACGTTACTGCCCATGAATAGTTTGACATTGCTCTCCAGTGATGTAGTGGAGAGTAAACTCACCTTTTTTACTCACCTTTCTATCTGTGGAATAGAGTTCACCACCTTTTTGGAGGTCATAGTTTACCAGCTATTTGTTTGTCTCTACATCATTGTTGTTGTCAGACGAAAACCTTGAATGAATTTGTTGAAAAAATGCCACTTTCCAACTGATGCCAGTGTACTTATGAAATTAAAGAATGTTTGGAATTGATTTAATGGATAACAGACTTGTGACATGAACTGGCTTCGGAAAGTATTCAGACCCCTTCACCTTTTCCAGACTTTGTTGAGCTATAGACTTCATTTTAAAATAGATTACTGTTTTGCCATCAATCTGCACACAGTACCCCATAATGACAAATCGAAAACATTTTTAGAATTTTTTTCAAATGTATTAAAAATAAAAAATTGCTCAAAAAAGAAAATCAGAAACACCAAAAATGGAGTTGGTTTCATTTGATAGCAGTGTTGTGCTTTACTGGTATTTATTTATGTTGTTTTTTTTTTCACAAGGGCCAACACAACACCTTGCAGCCTCGAGGCTCATCACAAATTGTAAAGCCATCATTCACCATTGCGCTTTGTACTCCCAGGTAGGTTGGCCTGCGCTGGCCACCTGTAGACTTTAAGGCAGCTCTCGGTCTGCATCCATCCTTTCTATGTTCTTCTATTTTGCAGAAAAGTAATGGCTGCTATGGTTTATGTTCTCAAGGCTTATTCCTGCTGTCTGTCCCCAATGCCAATACTGAGATGAAGGAAAGGGCTTTTATGAATTCACCAGATGCTTTTAAATAGACTAATGAATGTGCCTTTCATTTTCAGTCATTAGTCTTTATACTGTGGATAATTATATCTGTGGTTTGCGATTTTTAGTCATCTTTTGTAATTTGTTATGTTGTCTGTGTGAAACTTTTTGTAATTATTTGTGCTGCTGCCCGTCTTGGCCAGGTCTCTCTTGCAAAAGAGATTTTTAACCACTTACGAAGCACAGGGTCAGCCCTGGGACACCAGCTGCCTTTTTCACCTTCATCACGTTTTGCAGAGTGTTTGTACAGTGAAATTTTAAATCAAACTGACCATGCAATACACCACCTGAAAGTGTGAAATCTCACGATTGTAAGTATGTAAAGCATTTTTTGCTACCTATTTCCCCTCTTTTGTAGCAGGAGTGCTAACAAAACAGACAAACTCACAATGGTGAGTTTATCCTAGCAGTGTGAAGACAAAACGAATGAAGTTAAAATTGGTCTCAAATTGACAGCAGGGGTCCAATGGAACTAACCAGTATGAGTTTGTAGTCAAACATTCCAACATTTATAAAAATGGTGATAAACGTCCATGTCCAATAATTTCTGACGAATAACTTTTCCAGAGCCCCAGTGTTTCTCGTTTGCCTGTGGCTTGTTACCTTTGGGAGTCTGGTCCCTTTGTGTAGAATGTGATCTTTGGAAGAGAATGAGACCAGCCCTATGATTTTCCGATTAGTATTTGCCAAACGGTCCCTCAGTATATCCAACCTGCAACACCGATGCTGACGACGAATAAATGGTCTATGTAGCTTTGATCCGGTACACAACCAGCTAAAGGGCCATCCAAGTTTATTGACGACTGGCAGGCTTTGTAGCCAATGAAATTTTGATTCCAATGATGTATAGTTTGTTATTGTTCTGAGAAAGGGCTGGCTTTGCAGCTCTGGTGTAACAGATGTAAACAATTTTACCAAGTAGCTCAGGAGGTTAGGAGATACTTGGAGAGTATTTGGTGTTGTTTCATTGAAATATACAAAAAAATATAGTCTTGTCCCATAATGTCATTTGGCACCCTACTGTCCTTTTGGAGTCTCCAAAATCTGCCTGGAAATCTGCCTGACATAGTCTTAGAAAATCACAGTGCAAATGTTCATTTTTGGTGCCATTATTCCACACTTTCAACCAGGATTAGGTTAGGCGTATGGCTAGAAATCCATTGAAGGTCTGGGTTCATACATAACAACCACATGGAGATATTTACACTACAATAAGGTTGATTTTTTTAGGCGAGGATAAGTCTTCAATTTCTACTGTATTTGAGCTTCTGTCACTCTGCTTCAGTAATACTTTCAGTAATTCTGACACCTGGAGAACAAACTACAAGGTCTTACCTTTCAGGAGAGACTACGATTATGCATGTAGTCAAAAGGGTTTAAGAGCAGTAATCATTTTATTTTGGGTATGTCATTTTACACATTTTGCCCTAGTGGTCAGAAAAAGGGGGGCGCTTCTTAAGTGCTTACTCTCAATGGGACATGGTTAAATAAAGGCGAAATAAAATGAATAAAAAAAAACACACTAAAGACATTGTGTTGGATCATAGTTAGGGTTATCCACCAGCCACCCCTCTTTCTTATGTCCTCCTGATTGATTGAGAAAATAACCACATAAATAAAAGTCATAATGTGCTTGTTTTTGTGTCCATATTGTGTCCATCCTATCATTCAGATAGGATGAAGGGAATTTTTTTTCACCAAACAAACAGGGTGTACAAACCGCAAGCAACTTGATGGGTCAGATTGCGTCTATGTAGTGGTCTGCAGCTACAAAGTTATGATCAAGCAAAACATGTACTTTTTGCTGCTCTGGTATTGCCTTTCATGACGTTACGTCGTTGAAACAAATTAGCATAGTTGTTAGCAAGTGCTAATTAGGTGGCAATAATCGAAAATAATCAGAAAAAAACTCAAAATTACTTTTAAGCTTACCCCAACTATGGATACAACCGATGCAAACGAAGAATTGTTTTTGAGTAATTGTTTCCTGTCTTCCAAATAAAAGTTGTAAAAGCTGTTATTAACTATTATTCATAGTTATTAGTAACTATAGGCCCATCTCCAACTTATCATTCCTTAGCAAAATCCTTGAGAAAGCGGTTTATTTTCAACTTAACAGCTATTTAGCATCAAATTGTCTGTTAGACATCTATCAGTCTGGTTTTTGATCTCACCATAGTACAAAAACAACACTTAAAAAGGTTGTGAATGATCTGCATACAAACACACACTCAAATAAACCTTCTAGTCTTTTGCTCTTAGATCTCATGACATCCTACTAGAGAGATTGGTAAAGTGGGTCGGCCTATCTGGCCCGGTTCTAAATTGGTTCAGAGCCTATCTACAGGACAGACATTTCTCTGTGTCCATTGGAGACTTTGTTTCTGACAAAGTGGGTATTATGTGTGGAGGCTCGATTCTTGGTCCACTATTATTTAATCTCTACATGCTCCCACTTGCACATGTTATAAAAAACGTGCATGTTATAAAAAAAAAACACAAAACATATTATCATAATTATGCAGATGATTCACAAATCTATATCTCTTGTCTTAACAAGGACAAAACAGAAATACTCATCTTTGGTGCAAAGGCTCAGAGACAGAAAATTGCAGCTCACCTCAGTACTCTGTCTCTGGGGAGCAAAGGCAAAGCCAGAAATCTTGGTGTCATGATAGATGGCGATCTAAATTTTAAGAGCCATGTCAATCATCTCACAAGATCAGCTTTCTACCTTCTAAAAATAAGGAGTTTTCTGTCAAAAGCAGATTCTGAAAAACTAGTGCATGCATTCATAACCAGTAGACTAGACTACTGTAATGGTCTTTTTACTGGCCTCCCAAAAACAGCTGTGCGGCAACTGCAGTTGATCCAAAATGCCGCTGCACGAACACATTCCACCTGTTCTTAGATCTCTGCACTGGCTCGCAGTCAATTCTAGAATTGACTTTAAGAGTATGCTGCTCATATACAAAGCTCTAAATGGCCTTGCACCAAAGTATATAAAAGACATGCTTATCTGATATGAATCAGCAAGAACTCTCAGGTCAGCAGGCAATGGCCTTTTAACCATCCCACATATTCATACTAAAGCAGGGGAAGCTGCTTTCTGTTTTTATGCTCCAAGCAGATGGAATGCCCTGCCTGGGGACCTGAGAGATGCTCCAATATTGAGAGCAGATTGAAAACATTTCTTTTCACCACAGTGTATGATTAGGTTTCAATTCAAGTGTGTGTGTATGTATATAATTTTTGCTAGTTTAAAGCAAAAGCACTTCTGATGCTCTGTGTATGAAATGTGCTATACAAATAAACCTTGACTTGATTTAAAGTAAAAAAACTGCTTTGATTGGCTGTAATAAACTTCCCTTCCATTTTGCACTTGCCAGTCCGATCTACTGTTCATAGAATGAAATCACATCGGTAGGGAAACAAGGAACCACCCAAATCTGATTGGCTGTTGACCGTCCAATGACCGTAAAAAGTTCTTGGCCGACGAGCTAGTTGACTGTCCACACATCGGCAGAGTTTCCCATGTCGCTCAGCTCTATAGGAAATGATTGGACTTCCGGTAACTTGCTGATTGTGTTGCCCACAGTGTGCGCCCTTCTGATTTCAAGCCCTCCTTATGAAGGTTATTTTTTGTTTATAGAGATATAAAGCCCCAGTCATGTCAGCCATATTACAAGTCATACCGTACAAGGCTTTTAAATACCTCTCTCATTTCTCTCTGTTTCTTGCTTTTTTCTGTCTCTCTCGCAAATGATTTACAGTTTGCATTTATTGAGGACATTACATTATCATATTTGCCTTGTTATGATCCTCGGGGTACTCTGTTAACCAAGCACAACGTGAATTAAATACACCACAATGATCTGTTTGTGCTTCAGAGGATATGATTATGACTCAGTGCAGCATGTGTTATGTTTGGCAGTGCCTTTATGCTGTTACTGCCGGCGGTGTAGCCTCAACCACCACATGTCTGCATGGTTTTAATTCAGAGTAAAGCAGCGATGGGATCTGGATGCCTACAGCCAGCCAACTGGCACAGCTATTATTCGAGATGAAGTAAAACTGGAAAAATCTGGGAAGAGGAAGTGAATGTGTAACACTCTCCCTTCACTCTTCCTAACCACTCAAGTGTCCTTGAGCAAGGCACATACTGTTGCAACCCAACAGTACGTGATTGGTAGATTGTAGTTTTCGTTCTATAAACATTTCTCAGACGCTGAGAAATCTCATTGGTTGAATTAAACCTGAATTGTCAAAGTCAAAGAAGTCAAAGAACCACAGTTTTTCTGTATAAGTAATGTTAGACTGAAGCAAGAGGTAAAAGAGGAGCTAGCTAATATTATGAAGCCTAGCGCTCTTGCTACCTGAAAAAATGCACTCTAGCCATACTAAGTTATCTAGGTTAGCTAGCTAGCCTTTTGACCCTTCAAGTTCAAACTAGCCATACTCTCCTATAGCTATCTAGGTAAGCAACTTAGCTAGCCTGCTGACCTTCCAAGATCATGATCACTATGGTCATGAATGCCATTGCCATATTTTATATTTATATTTTTATTGATATTTTGACCAAAGTTCCTTCTTTGCCGTTCAAGGTTGCCAGCTAGCTAACTTGAGCTCTGAAAATCGCTGGTTCTTTGGCTCTGCCCATTGAGGTTTAACTCAACCAATGAGATTATTTCTGCGTCCAGAGCAGCTCTGCCTCCGAGAAATGTTTGTATAGGTAGATGTCTCTTTGATTGACACAATCAAACACAATCAAAGATTTACTTTTTCTCCTGCATTTTTTCATCGTATGTGCCCCACGGCAAAATGATATATGTAAATATATGTCCATTTATGTTCCCTATGCTCACTGTCTTTAGTGTTAATCATTTTATTTACCCATACTTCTGAAAATTAGATAAACAAACAAATAAATATGCATGGGTGAATTCCTCTATCTTATAATGACAAGAGCAAGTAAGCAGTGACGGGCATCATCGGTCCTTTGTTTTTTATTGGTGGAGGAAAGCTAAGGTGTGTGTGTGTTCTGCTAATAGTGTGTAGTGCAATGGAGTGCTTTCGGGGGCGACACACCCCAAAATTTCTGTATTATAGTGATCCAGTCCTTCTTGCACCCTTGCACCCATCCCAACACTTACAAATGCCCAATATGTACTAAATAGACCAAATTGGACTGCAATAAAATAAATAAGATGAAATAGATAGATAGAACAGTAATACCAAGATAGTAAGTCTCAGGAACATAACATTTGCTTAATCCGAAACAGCCTGATGTTGGGTCTGACGGACAGGTCTAGGAGAGGTCTGGGGTAATGGTTTCAGTCCATACCATACACTAGACACTGGACCAAGAAGGGCTTTTCTGGCGGAGGCCACCGAAGACCCAACTGCTGAAAGAGAAACACAAGAAGACCCAAATGATCTTTGCCAAGATTCACCTGGACAAAGCCAAATCCTTCTGGGTAAATGTTCTGTGGACTGATGAAACCAAATTAGAGCTCTTTGTCAATGCAGACCAGCATTTTGTTTACAGACAGTGAAATGAAGCTTTCAAAGAACAGAACACCCAATCTACAGTCAAATATGGTGAAGGTTCCATAATGCTGTGGGGCTGCTTTGCTGCCTCGGGTACTGGACATCTTTAACATCATCATGAAATGATCAAATTTTTGAGGGAAATGTGCTACCCAGTGTCAGAAAACTGGGTGTCAATCGAAGGTCATGGATCCTGACAGCAAGACAAAGACTCAAAACACATCCAAAAGCACCCATGAATGGTTCAAGAGAAAACGTTGCACTGTTCTGGATTGGCCAGCGATGAGTCTTGATCTCAATCCCATTGAGAACCAATGGCGAGACCTGAAATGTGCAGTCGATCCTTTAAAAATTGAAGAACTGGAGTGGGTTGCAATTGAAGAATGGGAGAAACGGCCAGCAGAAAAGTGCAGGAAGCTTATTGATGGTTACAAGAAACATTGGGAAGCAGGCATCAACAAAGGCTATGCAACTAAGTATTAGAAAAGGGTGCCAATAATCGTGGCCATAGTCAATTTTCAATTGAAGACATAAAATACTTTAATATCTCAAATATTAAAACAAGAAGTCTAACAGTCCCAAGTACAGTGTTACAATGCTGAAGCCATTGTCAGTCAGTGACAAATGTATGTGCATTCTGTTTGTTTTTTTTCTGCACGGATGTGACACTGAGTGAGGTGTCGCCACTGGAGAGTCCTGAACCATAGCAGGGAGCTGAGGAGGAGTATGAAGCAGGGATTATTTTCTGCATGCAGGAAGTGAATTGTCCAGAAGTCCAGCTTCAGAGGTATTTAGAGACACAGCTGTCTGTCAAATTGGAGCTCCAAGAGGAATAGTTTCCCAGCATTATTTAGTTATGAGAGCACTCTCAATGCTGCCGTTGAAAGAGTCTTCATCCATGGAGGACTCATTATGCACCCACATCGCACCCAAATCCCCAAACTGATATTTTGCAAATGCAATAACTTTTCAACTATGACCTGGATCTGGGAGACTGTGAGACTGTGACACATGTGTGAAGGAATAAAAACAATGCACCTCTCCACATCCACACACCAGGGGCGGAGTTCAGCTGTCATGGGCACAAGAAATTATTGCAGGTTTAAATCAGTTTACAAGGTCATTCAGCTTTCACATATCATGTTAATTGTAGTTCTATGCTATAGTATAGCATATACGATTTGTTCCACGAGACAACCCATGATGCACTTACCAAGTTTTCATCCTCTTAAAACAATATTAAATATTAAATAATATTAAAAGTCCTAGATACTTTGTTTTCGTTCAGATAATAATTTGATGCTGGGCTCTTGATTTGATCTGACGTGACTTGGTGTTCTACATTTCGACTCGAAATTAATAGTGTAGACTTGACTTGGACTTGGTATTCTGCACTTGCCTCAAGACGTGAAAGGGACTTGGGACTCCAGCAAAGTTGGCTTGAGCCCCATTCGGATGGGATTAGTTTTACAGGGCAACGTGGGTCATAAAATATTTGCATCTACCTATACCTATTTCTACCTATAGACTCATTTGTACCATAACTAAACAGTGAAAAGCCTCCAGTTGGCATATATAAGCCTAAGAGAGTAGCAAAACGGAAAAATATATCCAAAAGAAATCCAAAAGAGTTGGTACAAACGTGCCAAAAAAGTTCAAAAGCTAAAAAAAAAAGTGCACAAAACAGAAAATATTTCAATCAAACCATCATTTCTGAGAAGACAAAGCAGATTTTTGTTCACTTTTTTGCATTGTTGGTTTCTTTTTGTCTATGATCTTTGAGCCCAGGCACCCAGGACAAACCTGCTAAATCATAGGCTATTTCCAGAGCGCAGACACATCTCACTTGCTCTCATTTATTTACATGGAAATGTCATGAATTATTACTTTAAAATTTCACCACAACAGATTTTTTTTTCTTGGAAATGGACCAAATAAAACAGAGCCGATTTCTTTCTGAGCTGCACTCGCACTTTTCATGGGTAAAAAAGTCGTGAGGTGAACTAAGTCCATGGTGTGACAAGGTTCAGCTAAAATTGCGAGACAGAGAGTTGTTGAACAGGCTTTTGGCCTTATACTGTTAAGAAGTCACACACACACACATATACACTAGCGAATTGGAAGGGTTGTGCTACACAGGGGGTCTCTCTCCATCTCCAAGTTTAGCCAAGACTCTGTAATACTGAGGAATGAGTGTCTGTGTGTGTGTGTGTGTGTGCAGGGCTTTTGTAGTACTTAGGAATGCAGGCCACGCTGAAGGATTTCATACCCCCTAAATGTCTGCAGCGTGGCCCCTCACACACACACACAAATACACGCACACACACACACACACACACACACACAGTCAGACTACTAGCAATAGTGGACTGGACTGTTGTCCTTTGAGTATATTAAGTTTGGTTTAAAACAAGCTAGCAAGCAGAATTAGAAAGTGTATGATTTAGACAAAGATGGAGGAAGAAAGGAGGAGAAGAATGTAAGAGGTCTTTTTCTACATCTTTGCATGGTTGAAAAGAATAGAAATCGAGTAGAAATACCTCCTTAAGTATAGCAGCGCAAGGATATATATATATATATATATATATATATGTGTGTGTGTGTGTATGTGTGTGTGTGTGTCCCACCCACCTGTGCGCCTCATTAAAACCAAAGGGATTAACTGCACATGCTCAGCACCAGTTAGCTCTGATGCATTGTTTTGATTGGCCTGTGTCTCAGGGCTCAGGGGTCACTCTAAGGATTGTGGGATTGACCCAGGTCACCACTGTTTGGAGATCACTAATCGCCATGACAACAACTACTGGCCGCACCAGTAACCAGAATCATAGATATGTGAAAACCATCCAGGGATTACGTTTAAACCCATTTTTTGGGTTCAAATTAGCACAAGAGCAAAACAAATCATGGTACTTTTTGAAGGATAGTGGGTAACTTAACTCCTTGAGTGGCAAAATGACAACACTTCTATAGCCTGCATCCTCTATATATTAAATAGAATAAATGATGTATTTCAGGTTAGGGTAGTACTGATATACTGGTTTGTCATTTTATTGAAATTGAACAATTGGATATCAGTCAGTCAGTGTGTCATCCACCTATGATGCAGTTTGATTGATTACATATTTATTGTAAAATTAATCAATACTACACTTTTTGTCTATGGGAAGCCTTTAACCTGAAATGATTCTGATGACACGTCATTTTGATCAGATTCCACACGACTATGGATGAATATGTACTATTATTATTATTATTATTATTATAATTAATAATAATAGTTACATTTCTTTACCCACTTATTCCTCTTCAGGGTGGCGGGAGGATGGAAGCTTACCCAGCATGCACTGGGCAGAAGGCAGAGAAAATTTAGGTTCTCTGATAGCATGGGTGAGGTATCTCACTGTGGGGGTACGCCACTCCGCATAGTCCTCAGAAACCTCTATATCATTACGCCAGCCATGATCGGCTGGCAGTTGTTACAGGTGTATCTGGAGGACAGACATCCTCGCACTATATATAAGGCAGACAGAGGGTCATCTGGTCATGCAAAATAAGTGCTCTTCCTCGCTTCACGCAAGGAGGGTGATCTGGTGAGATACCTTACCAATGCTAGAACCAGGGTTACGGTCGTAACCTAAAGTTCTCAAAGGTGTAGGATAGAGCCCAACGTGACGCTGGGCATATATCCTGGATAGAAATCCCCCAAAAAAGGGCCCAAGAGGTTGCCATGCCCTAGAAGAATGAGCACTCAATCTGCATCCCTTTACTCGAGTAAGCCAAAGAAATTGCCCCCATTATCCAGTGGGAAAGGCGTTGCTTGGTCATGGGCTTGCATGTGGGAGGCTTAGCCCACTACACAAATAACTGCTCAGATTTCGTAAACCCTCTGGTTCTGTCTAAGTAGATGCGTAGTGCTCGTAGAGGGCATTTCATATGAAGCTGCTGTTGCTCCGAAGAGGAAAACAGCAGGTCAAAGGGAGAGCATCCCCCCCGCTGAGCTCCTGGGGACAAATGCCAGGTTCGGCCGCAATGTCACTCTTGTGGCCGCAGGAGTGAACTGAGTGCACTGTGGGTGGACAGAAAATGCATGGATATCACTGACTCGTTGCATCATTGGTTGATGCACACATCATCACACCTCTAAGATACATATTGATAATAACACCTCAACATTACAAGGCAATACACATATCATATATAATACACTCACAGACATACACACACAGATTTGAACTTTCATTGCTCTCAAGGGAGCTCAGCTGCCCCTGGCTTCCCCGTAGTTCAAACTCTGAATCACACATACAGAAGCACTGCTTTAGGGTGACTAACCATCACAGCCAATTAAAAAGCAACAGCTTCAACGAGATGAAACTGCTTGGTAGGATATATGGTGCTGCATATACCAAACCAGTGTGTGTGTGTGTGTGTGTGTGTGTGTGTACTCAGTCACCCATTCCAACTGTGGGAATTTTACTGCTACCGGAACTGAGCAACAATGGGCAGGGTGGTAATGGTGTGTGCGGGTGTGTGTATGTGTGTGTCCAGCTATGTGAAAAATGAAGCGGAGGAAACTCACCACGTCTACGTAGCTCGCGGCGCGTTACGGAGGCCCGCGCGGAAAACGACACCTCACTTTTTAGGTTAGATGTTCGGGAAAGTGATGTCACCATCTTCCTCGTTGAAATTTAATCAATATTTGTGACAATAAAATGTAATAGATGCAACGTGCACCATGGCGCTGTTAGCATTGATAATACGGATGGAGTGCAGCTTTAATTGCTTGAAAGACATGAGTTTTGTTCGTAATCGTAATGCCTATCTGGTTATGTTCTACTCCATCTGAAAGAGAACAGGCTGCAACAACAAGCGCTGTAATACTAATACAGGACAGAGAGTAACATCTAGCATGGTCGCCGATGTACTTCTCCTTATATGGACCCAAAGAGAGCGATGGTAGTTTGGTAAAAAAAAAGCCTGAAAATGGGCGCAGAAATAACGTTCTCACACAGTAACGCCGACCTATATATTCTGTGTATGTGTAGAGGAAAGAGAAAATGCATTACTAATGATGCCATTGTCTCTGAGGCACCATACCTCTCTCTCTCTCTCTCTCTCTCTCTCTCTCTCGCTCTCTAGAGGGAAAAGCATGTTGGTGGAGAGATAAGCCTCCTTTGTTAGCAGGTTGACACTAAGACATCATTAATTAGACTGGGACCAGGGAAACAGGTCAATGGCCGACCTAACAGTTGGTGTGCGTTTGTGGTTGGATTTGTGCGCGTGTGTGTGTGTGTGTGTGTTTTAGTGTGTGCCATTTTTTTTCACTGAATCCCGATCAGGTGCACTGAATAATTTTACCAATGTTGTGATGCCGTTATCGATATGTAGTTGCACAGTCAGCTTTCCAGACAGGGTTTTATTCATGAACCAAGTACTTTTTTTTTTTTTTTTACGAATGAAGAACATACGTTTTTTACAGTTGCGAGTATTTAACACCAGACAGGCCAAGTCATGGTCAATTGACAGCTGTTTTGAATTGTAGAATTGATTTGCACACACCAGGAAATAGTAGCTATAATCATATTTCCCCCTCTTCAGTTGATGGCTTGTTGGCACTTCCCTCTTACACTCCTTTGGCTTTTTCTAGTGCTGAAGCTTTTGCCGGCTCAGGTTCGTTCGATGTGCAAAATTTCTTCCACTTTTTTTGGTGAAATCGCCTGGTTGAAACCATCCTTTAAACTGAGGGAAGGACGCCGTCATTTAGGCTTCAATGTTACATAAATGGAAATAACCTTTGGTGCCAGTATTTGAATGTGTTTACTAGTTCCTAACATGTACACACACACACACACACACACACACACACACACACACCAGACCCCTTGCACCCCCACCCGCCAACCCCCTCCGTCTGGTATTCCTATGTTGATCAGTCAGTGAGGAAGTTTATGTTAAAGACCTAATCAGGGATTTACATGTCTCCATTTTAGCCAAACACACAAGCCACACACGCAGCATGAGCCACCCCCCCTACACACACACACACACACACACAAACACACTTATGCATGCTGCCCAATTTTGCGCCATGATGGGAGCAAACACGAAATGAGAAATTTATTCTACGGTTGAAGCGCATTGTGGCCGGCTGGTGTTAAAAAAAGTTCTCCCGAGCAGGTTTTAACAAGTTTGAGTGTAAATGGACGGGCGTATCGTATTACGTTACCGGCTCTGTGGAAACACGACGCCCATTGCAACGGCTTGACGAAGCCAAACTGAGGCAATTATTTTCATATCAGCTCAAATTCCACAGACGTCTGTGATTGCAGGACCGAAAGCATAGCATTCCAATTAGGGAACACACACAAACAGAGTAGAGATGGACACACACACACACTCAGAGAGAGAGAGAGAGAATGTTTCAAAGCACCCACAACCTTGACCCACTATTTGTGGGGGGTCTGAGCTATTAGCGTTTGTATGTACTGTGTGTGTGTGTGTGTGTGTGTGTGTATGCAGGTTGTGGCGGCTGTGGGAATTCAGTCACATG
>OOFE01034463.1:5230-22654 GCA_900323365.1 Monocentris japonica | reverse complement strand
TCCTCGCCTCACGCCGCCGCCCCGCTCCTGCCTTTGTTCTCATCACAACAAGCCTGGAGCAGATGGTGCTTTGCTTTGCTCGGCCGACAGTGACAGACAGCCGCTCTCAGCCAATGACCTGGTCAGGAATCAGCTGACGGATCTAGGCAGCGCCAGGTGTTGTTATCATTTTTCTTCTCTATCCATAGGAGGAGCAGTGGCAGCGGAGAGGAGGAATATTGGGGCAACAGCAGATTGGAGCTCTGTATCTGCAGACCGCACCATGCCTCTCTCCGAGGCGCCTGGAGACTCGCATCTGATCGCATACAGAAACGACAAAACGCTGTAAATAGCTCGTAGGATGAAGAAATGTATATTTTTTGATATTTGATGAGGCCGTTTACTTAACGCAGAAATATTTATCTTATTTACTATTATTTATTGACGCGTAGCTAACGACTAGGCTGTCTGGATAAAAGATCCGTGCGTTTGGGAACGTCAGACTGGAATGCCAACAAGGTGAGACCACTCAGGAAATGTTTCCAATGCTGTAGCCCATTAGTTTCCTCTCAGGCTGCATTTTCTGTTGCAAAGTTATAAAAAAAAACAGCTGGATGGATGTTATGAAACTCTTAATAGGTGAAAATATGTTTGGTAGCCGTATCATCCAAGCCCTCAATTCTACTCTGCCTATTTCATTCTGTTTTCCAGTCATAACATCTCTGCAAGGGCATAGGGATGAGTTAGGATGCATTCAGGTTACAGTCACACTCAAGGGCATGGAACCAAAATATTTGAAAACGCGGTCTGGTTCAAGCTATGAACCTAGTAGCATCACTGCATCTATGTTATCACTTTATAAGACCAGAAATCTTTCTTGCCTTTCTATTAGCGTTATTAAGTCGTCCTAGGCTACAGGATGGGCTATGTATTTGATCAACTGAATCAATCCGATGTTATGCGTCAAATGATATTCCACAGAAAAGAAAACTTTGATCTTCCTGCGGCACCACTTGCCTCGAGAGCATAGGCTGCGTATGGCGTGCACAACGTTGTGTGAGTGTGATTTGCATTGTAATGTTAAAGTATCTCGGCAGATGTCTCGATTCCTCCGTTGGAAGCAAAAGTCGCAGTCTTCTTCGAGAAAAGACAAGCCCCTTTCTTAGATGTTGTAGTTAGAATGGGGTTGCATTGGCAGGGGGTCTATTGTGGCTTAGAAACGCTTCTTCTGTTGCTGCAGCTGTTGCGCTTTTGTGATGGGCACTGCTGCTGCTGACTTGCATCACTCATCACTTTGGGGAGAAGCATATTTAAAGCTTAACGCTGCTGAAGTCCAAACTAGGTATACATTCCCTAATAATTTAATGTGCAGCAGGAGGATTTTTTTTGTTAGGACTCTTCAGCATCAGTTGTAGCCTGCATTACCCACAGCACTTTATTTTTAGCCTCTGGCATCCACCCAGTCTCTTTTAGAGCTAAAGTGCTGAGTATTATTATTTTTGTGTATCTCTAGGTCGAATAAGAGTGTGTGTATGTTACTTTGTAATTCCACTGGAAGAAAATGTGACAAAAATATGGAAATGATTCTATTATATTATAAAGAATTCCATAAATAAAATAGTTAATGTTCATATATTGTGTTATCACGCAATGTATGAGAAGACGATTTTATCCTCTAAAATGTTTCTCCTGTATGTTATATTTTCATGCCTAGAGCCGTCATTCATTTTGCAAGAGACATTTTTTTTTCAAATGCTGGACAATAATAAAATTATCACCTGCAAACTTTGTGCTCTTTGCTGCTGTTATGCTGTAGGCTCCTTCTCGTGGAGGGCGGATGAGTGAGCAGGTTTAATTATTTTTCAACAGGATAGGGCAAAATCAGCAAGGTGCTTAAGGCACTGATCATCTGTCTGATTTCTATTTTTTCTTCTCTCCTCGGGGCAACCCCCCTCTGCCCATACTCCCAAAACACATCAGTAACAACACATAGGCTTTTTTAAACTTGGAGTCATGAGAACAGAGTGTGGCAAAGGCCTGTTAATCGGGTGTGTGTCTGTCCAGTAGGCAGGGTTGTTAGGAGACGAGGGGAGGCTTCAACACCCTCCCCCATAGAGGACAGAGGTCCCGAGGGTCTAGGCCTGGGTGAAGGGGCGGTGAAAGGTGGGGGAAGGGAGGGAGGACGGGGGTGGAGGAAGAAGAGGAGGGCGTCTGAGCGCAAGCTTCTGTCATTATTGCTGCAGGAAGGGCTAACCCATTAGTCTTTTGTACTATGGCTAAGCCACAGAGACAACAGGCAGAACAGGCAGCAGCAGGTCAACTCATCCTTAGGAAATTACTCCTATTCTCTATTACAGTAGGCCCAGGGACATAAGCACTAAGTTAGTCCTCAAGAGGTTTGTAGTCGTCCTGAGGCGTGAGGTCAGGGCATGGGTGTTGGCTTAAGTAGTCTGACTTAGGTGATTCATTTTGATGTGTTTTTTTCTCAGGACAGGTTGCAGACAATAGATTTAAAGGTTAGTTTGTCACATTTAATTATGTACACATAAGACTCAGCAGATTGGAATTTAGTTCTACAAACATCTCTCAGAGGCGGGGCAGTTCTGGAGGCAGAAATAATCTCATTGGTTGAGTTAAAACCTCAGTGGGCGGAGCCAAATGACCACAGTTTTTCAGAGACAAGATAGCTAACTAGCAAACCTGAAGGCCAAAACAGGAAGTATTGTCAAATTATAAATAAAAATATAAATGGCAGAGACTTCTTTTGTTCATTCATTCATGACCATGATACTCTTTTTCTTTTTCGTTATGTCAGTTAGTAGCAAGCACACAAGGTTCCTATTAACCATCTCCTCTCTTATCTCTTGCCTTTGTCTCTGGGAAGGTCCAAAGTGCCTTACCTAATATGAAGCCAACAAGCATACGTTTGTGTGTCTGTGCTGTCAAACACACATAAATGCACACACTCGCACCCACACACATGCTCGCACACCAACATACGCTGTAATGTGCAATTCAATACACTTCCTCAATTGGCACTGTGTTTGCAAGTTTTAGGGAAGTGTCTCGTTTGTTATATCGTACTAATTACCTGGCATAGTGTTATATTACCTGACTGCTCATCTCCTGGGGTAGGTATAACTCTTTGTGTGTCTGCTGGAGTCAAATTAGATATTGGGCTGCACTCTTTAGTTTTACCCAAGAGACTACAGTTTTTTTCTTTTTAATTTAAACGTGAGTGGGCAGTCAACTAACTCCCTTTGGTATTTTTTAAATTATTTTTTATAGGGGCAAAAGTGAGGTGGGTACAGAGCAGAGGAGAATCAGCAAAGAAGGAACTGCCAAGATTTGACTTTTCTTTATTAGATGTATTTTAATTGATTTTATTTCACTACTTATGTCACCATTCTGTTGAGTTTTGTTGTCATTTACTTTCTGTTGTCCGATTCGGGTGTGTTTTTCTCATCTTAATGTTTTTTTGGTTTGTTTCTTTTGTAGTGAGATGTTGGTTGTTTATCTCATCTGTCATCTCGTTTCCCTTCATTCTCTTTTTATGTATACAAATGAAAAAACTCAAAGGCAGTCCCAGGGGTTATATGTCCAGAGAAGACACTCACAAGAGACCCCTAATGCAAGACTCATGTTATCCAGTTTAAATCGCATTTTCATTCTCTCGTGTCACACTCATTTTTTTTATACCATTCAAAGGAAGCTTTTCCTTGACTCTGAGTTTGAGTGTCCTCAAATAGACTTCTACGGGGATTTGAAAACTGAGCCCTGGACTAAACATCTGTTACATGGGGAAAAAATGATTATTGTCTCTCAGTACACATCACAGACTTGATGTCTATACTATCAGAATTTCTACAGAATCTTCTAGTTCAGATCTTTATGAACACCCAGTTTGTATGAATGTGATTCCCCCCCTGTTTTGCTTACTTCCTACAGTACAATCAAACACTGATCACCAATGTTGTTTTTACATCGATATGAGAGCACCTCTATAAACCTCACATGGCATATGTTAGATCTGTGAGTGTTCATTGGGCCTTTGCTCCCACAAGTCTACTTGGTCAAGGGAACTTTCTTTCAAAGTCTTATAAAAACTTTTGAGTGTGTAGTATTCATTTCATTTTAAGTAGAGATGTTCCATGGTTTTTGTAGCTGAATTTCATCCCACATCCTGAGCATTTAGGGAAACTGAGAGGAGTGCAGTTGCTGTCATCATCATACATTTATGGACACACAGTTTATTATCTCTTTATAGCTGAAATGGGGCATAACATCAAACACTGGCACTTCATGAGAAAAAGGGGAGCGTTGTACTGATTGCAAAGGTGTTTGGATATTTTTAGGCAATGTCTTTCAGAAGTCACATATTTGGACATTATGTAAAACCCATGAGTCAGGATGTCAATTTGCAAGTGGACTTTCAGTCTCACTCTAAAAGTGACAGTTTTACAAATGGAAATGACAGGTGCCTACTTTCACGGCATGAAATTAATTTGAGCATTTCCATGGCTGTCGTATGCTGTCAGAGCTGGAAAGGCAGCACAAATGCTTTTCTTACCTGTGGCCATTCCTTCTATAGAAGAGCAGTTCCCAGCTGGTTTGCATTTGGACTAAGTCCATGAAATCAGGACCCACTGTTGTCACTGCCAAGATATTATTCACTTACTCTTCAAAATAAGCAAAATAATCTAAGAAAACCGGTAGGCCGAAAACAATCATTATCATTCTGGTGTATTTAAATGCAGTTCATTTTTGTAAAAAAGAAAGAAAAAAAGAAAAGGCAATCGACATCCTTGAACATCCAAGGACCTACATCCAAGGTCCAAAATATCTCCTAACATGAGACTACATGGTTCTCTTAAACCTATTGTGATATGTTGGGATCCTGAGAGCGTCCAACAATGAGCCCAGAGAAAAGTCAAAAGTAGGTGAGAGAATAAGATCTTTGATCTTGCCAAAGATTTATTCATATTACAGATCCATAATGCTCCTAAATCAAAGGTTAAGTCGGTTTACCTATCAATTTATTCCATTGCACCTTCAATGGAATATATGTATGGACTCTTTCAGAATGGTCCTGAGACACACTGTTGAAGAAAAGCTGCCCACCAAAAATATTGTATAGCAAACCAATACAAAGTGATCTCATGTCCATCAGTAGGTATTATAGAATACAGAGTTTGTATCTGTAACGTTGTTATTTATGTCAAGTATCCCATTCAGATGTTCAAAGGTGGCCATGGTTAAAATGTTGCATTTTCCACATCCTGCCTTCCTGCCTTGCTTCCTTCCTTTGTTGTTGTGTAGTGTTCTTCTGTGTGTTGTAAGGTTTCCTGGGCCTGGGCAGGTTCACAAGGGACCAGTGGAGGCTCTATCAGGATTTCCCAGACACCTTAGCTGTTGTTGTTGAAAACACAACCAGCAAGATGGTTGACACTGCCTTTCATCTACAGTGTCAGTGCAGTACAGTAGCTATGGTTCCATCAGAATTGCGTGACCCTTCCTTAGGACCCATGAGACCCACTCCAAACCCATAGGCGAATTTCAAAAACACATGGACCCAGACTTGCTAAAACCTTTAGTGGCTAAAACCATTAAAATGTTCAAAGTCAGCTCTAAGACTTGTGAGAGGTGCAAGACAGTTTGCTTGACCAGTTAGGGGTTATGTCATTGGTTTAGCATGTGCTTAAAGTTTTTGCACCCTTGAAAGACTTTAGTAAATCAGGGTATGGTTGTTTATCTGAAAATAAGAATTCTCATCAAATTTCCTGCAGGGGTTACTTTTTAGAGATACAAGATTATGATCTTACGATAATAATGTATTAAACAAAGAATAATGCAATACAGAGAAAGTGTCAAAGGAGCGCTATTGCATTTATACTCCACTTAGTTTATGCTGTGTTAGGTATAGATTTCCCTGATGCGTTGGCTTTAATAAAAGTGCACAGTGACCTGTTTCTCTCCTCTGGGTTTGAACCTATTACACTGCCTCTAGCTAATCTCCACCTCAGCATCTCCATCCGCTAATCCTGATTGGCACAGTCAATCTTGACCATATACACTGCTCTATCTTAAAGAGCAGATACTGTATGCATTACCCTTATTTCAACCATGCTCCGCCCTCTCCTATAGGAAATCCCCAGTACAAGAGGAGCACAGACCTTTTCCTGTTTCTCTGGCCCTGTTGCCAGGCAGTTTGCATTCAGATGAATTAGTCAGCTCTCTTGCTTGAAAGCCTCTTAAATGCTATCTTCTTAAGCGAGTGTTGACCATAGAGTTGTGTGGTTGAGAAGGCCACGGCACTGTGGTGCTGTGGTATGGCTCCACACTGGGTGGGGTACCTCCTTTAGTAAATAGATCTAATTGAGTAACGGGATCTCTTAAGTGTTGCTCCAATGTGCCATACAGGATACTGCGAGTGCACAGGCTTATTAATGAAATGCTGGCACCTAATTCTGTTAATAAAGCTCCTCTGAAGCAATAATAAGGGTTGCATATATACATATACTATATTAGTATGTGAACAGAATTAATGAGTGGGAAACATTGTTTGATATAAAAGAGACTAAACAAACGTGAGTAGGAAAGGCACATCCACACCAAATCATGTTCCATGTAATCATGTACAGTAGAAAAGGGCTTTGGAATGTGGCATTGGCATCAATGAAATGCTGCCTATTGTTTAGCCAGAGTTAATGCTTTATCTTCCAAGTCATTGGCGTTAGTGTTGGTGCCATATGGGCTAGCAGATGCCCAATTCACCTCTCAGGAGTTCCCCTTCACTGAACCAAGCAATTGGGCTAGATAAGGGTCTGTAGTCCTCTCAAAACCCCTTTCTGAAATCCCTACCTTTGGTCAAAAATCTTTACTGTTTTACTATCTTTAATACTGCTTAAAGTTTTGAAATTCTTCCTCTTCTACCCAACCATTTTGAAAAAAATCCTAAAACTACTGAACTTTTTTCATGTTTGCCCTAAATTCAGAATGCTGAGGACGCTTCATTAAAAATTAAGATGCATATCTTCTTTTTCTTTCTTTGAGGCATGGCACATACTAATATCTCATAGTATTTAATGATGTATTCTGAGAAGCTAATGATCGAGTCCTTATGGACCCGTTGTTTAGATGAAAGCCCTCAATGGAATTTGATCTGTTTCCAAGTAGTTCAGAGCTGTGTTTTTCTCCGTTGTGCATGCATTATAATGAGCTGATCTAGCATTTTCACAAAACTGATGATACTGCATATACATCACAATCTTACAAGAATATTGTGAGAAACAGTTGATCTTCTTAGTCATTCTTTTGTCTAAGTAATTACTACCGTAACAATGAACGCATTACGTAATAATTTTGTAATTGTTGCATACTGAAACGTAGTAATTCTGTACAGTATACCCTTGTCATTATAAAAGTGGGGCAGAGACTGTTAGTTTTCTTTTAATGACATATTTTTTTGTCTTTCTTCTCTAGATTTATCCTGCTGCTCCAAGATCTTGCTGCAAGAAAAACTAAACACATCTCTTGTCCATTTCATTGGGCTGAAAGAAGTAATTAGTGGAAAGACTGGTTGATGACTGTAACACACTATCTCCCAAGGTCATCTGCCCCTCCTTCTTTCCCTCCCCAGCATGGCTAGACGGAGGCTAGACTGCTACCTTCTGGGCCAGTTGTTTGCTGGCTTGATGCTGGCATCTATTGGACTATCCTTTGTCCAGAGCAATGAGTGTCCCCAGCTGTGTGTGTGTGAAATCCGACCTTGGTTTACCCCCCAGTCCACCTACAGAGAAGCCATTACCGTGGACTGCAACGACTTGCGCCTAACACGCATCCCGGGGAACCTCTCCAGCGACACTCAGGTTCTCCTTCTGCAGAGTAACTACATTGCCAGGACCAGTGAAGAGCTGGAGCAACTCTTTAATCTGACTGAGCTGGATTTGTCCCAGAACAACTTCAGCAACATTCGGGATGTGGGCCTGTCCAACATGACGCAGCTCACCACCCTTCACCTGGAGGAAAACCAGATCACAGAAATGCCCGATTACTGCCTGCAGGACCTCAGCAACTTGCAGGAGCTCTACATCAACCACAATCAGATCAACGTGATCTCTGCCAATGCCTTCTCTGGGCTCCACAACCTGCTCAGGCTTCACCTCAACTCCAATAAGCTCAAGGCTATCGATAGCCGCTGGTTTGACTCTACACCTAATCTAGAGATCCTGATGATTGGGGAGAACCCAGTTGTTGGAATAATGGACTTTAACTTTAAGCCACTGGGTAACCTGAGAAGTTTGGTTTTGGCTGGAATGGATTTAACAGACATCCCTGGAAATGCCTTTGTGGGACTTGACAATCTTGAGAGCCTCTCTTTTTATGACAATAAGCTCATCAGAGTTCCTCAGAAAGCCTTGCAGAAACTACCTAATCTCAAATTCTTGGATTTGAACAAAAACCCTGTGCACAAGATTCAGGAGGGAGATTTCAAGAACATGCTGAGACTGAAAGAGTTAGGTATAAACAACATGGGGGAGCTGATCTCCATTGATCGTTGCGCTCTGGACAACCTTCCTGAGCTCACCAAGCTGGAGGCTACAAACAACCCCAAGTTCTCCTATGTCAACCGCCAGGCCTTTCGTGATGTCCCAGCCCTGGAGAGCCTTATGTTGAATAACAATGCCCTGAATGCCCTCTACCAGTCCACAGTCGAAACTCTGCCTAACCTGCGTGAGATCAGCATCCACAGCAATCCGCTTCGCTGTGACTGTGTTATCCAGTGGATGAACTCCAATAAAACCAGCATCCGCTTTATGGAACCACTGTCCATGTTCTGTGCCATGCCAACAGAGGTCAGGGGTCAGCATGTGAGGGAGGTGCTGCAGAAGGACTCAGTGGACGAATGTCTGCCAATGATTTCCCATGACACCTTCCCCAACCACCTCAACCTGGACATTGGCATGACTGTGGACCTGGACTGCAGAGCCATGTCCCAGCCTGAGCCTGAAATCTACTGGGTTACACCTATGGGGCACAAGGTAGTGATGGACACCCTATCTGACAGGTACAGCCTCAGCAGTGAGGGAACATTGAGGATTTCTCATATACAGGTAGAAGACTCCGGCAGATACACCTGTGTGGCTCAGAATTCAGAGGGAGCTGACACAAGAGTGACGGCCATACGGGTGAACGGTACTCTCTTAGACAGCACTCAACTTATGAAGATCTATGTCAAACAGACAGAGCCTCACTCAATCCTGGTCTCCTGGAAAGTCAACTCAAATGTAATGACGTCCAACCTCAAGTGGTCGTCTGCCACCATGAAAATAGACAATCCACATATCACATACACTGCCAGGGTACCTGTGGATGTCCATGAGTACAACCTTACACATTTACAACCAGGGACCGAATACGAGGTCTGTCTCACTGTTTCCAACATCCACCAACAGACACAGAAGTCATGTGTAAATGTTACAACAAAGCAAGCAACCTTTGCTGTGGAAATATCTGACCAAGGGACTAACACTGCTCTTGCAGCAGTTATGGGAACAATGTTTGCAATGGTCAGCCTGGCCTCCTTGGGTGTGTACATTGCCAAAAGATGGAAGAGGAAAAACTATCATCATTCCCTGAAAAAATACATGCAGAAAACCTCGTCCATCCCTCTAAATGAGTTGTACCCTCCTCTCATCAACCTGTGGGAGGCAGACAGTGAAAAGGACAAAGAGGGCTCCTCAGAGAGCAAACCTAGCCAGGTGGACACTACACGCAGCTATTACATGTGGTGAGAGCTACTACCTATGGAAAATACAGAGACATTTTTCTTTCAGGAGCACAAATATACATATTTGCTTCTTTGTGTAAAAGTGAAATGAAGTCATTGTTTTGGTTTGTTTTCTTAATTTCCTTCAGATTTGCTCATTTGAGGCAACGGACAAACTGACATTTCAGATTTTTAGTTTAGCATATTGTCTTTTTCCCTCTTGCCCCTTTTTGACACTCAATATGGCAGCTTTGTTTAGCTTCCTGGACTTGCTAGTCACTGTGTTATTTTTAGTACTTGTTTTGATTAGTCATTAGAGTATTGCCATGGATTCAGTTTGGGCGAGAAATGGAGAAGCTGAAATCTGATTCATTTTGACTTGTGTCTCTGGCAGAATTGTTGGAGGTTGCAATGTTTCTTTCTCTCGTAAAACAGTTTTAACTGTTAACTGTTGTGCACTGAAATATATATACAAATTTGTCTATCAACTCAAATATAAGCTGACAAAGTATGTTTAGACTTGATATACTGTCTATTGAATAATGTTAGCAATTCTTCTGTAATGTTGTATCAGCTATGATTTCATTTTCTTTTTTGGACAGAAACAAACAGTAAGTTTGATTTAGAATTTATGTTTGCAGAGCAACTACTGTAAACCAGCAATAGAAATATGAATGTTATAAACTAGATAAGTAGATGTAAGGCTTTTTAAATTTCTCAAATGTTTCCTTTTTTATTTTGCTAGAATATGTCTACAATCACTGGTTTTGTTGTGGTTTACACACAAAAACATGTTGTTTATGGAGGAGCAAGTAAAATAAAATCTTCTTTCCTCATATTTTTTAAACCATGATTTCAACATCAAGTGTCCTTTTTACAGTTTACGTACATTTAATAAACATACATACCCTTAAAGCAGACTACTCTGCTACATAGATGCACACACAAAATACATAGAAAAATCAGTGTCTTACATTAATCTTATATTAGGATATTATTATAATAAATGTGATGGTGCATAGCCATAGGTGTCTGGGTACAATGAAAATTTTGATATAGAGAGAAAGGAAGATACAAACCTCAGTGTATGTGCCTCTGCAAAACCAATTATCAGAGTATAATTAAAATTCCAGTCCCTTTAGACTTCAATTACTGCACCAAAAGCCTTCGACTATATAACTCTGCAAAAACAAAGAAATTAGTCATTCAAAATCAGGAAAGAGTACATAGTTCATGTAATTTGTGCTCAGATCCTGCCCACTGTCATTTTTAATACACTACACTCCATCACAAAGCATTAGACAGGAAGAAGAGTAGGAAGTATGCTAGAAGGAATGTGACTGAGACAAGATCAAAGAACATGGTGATTATGGATAATGGACGCTTATAACAAGCACAGACCGCAGCATTATTTGACACTAAGCAACCCTGTTGTAATCAGCCAGATGCTAGCCATTTCATATTCTCAGCAACATTTTACATTGAATATACAGTACAGGTCTGAGACTTTAGATCGGCCATCATTGTGCCATGCTGCATTTTGATGTAATATTTGAAGTGTGTTTTCTTTCTTTGTCGGCAAGATGACATGAAAGAACGATTTTCAACTGCTTTCTCTGCAAAAACCAAAGATACAGTAAAATGAAGGCTGATGTTGGATCCTGATGCTGATGAACTCCCCACCCATCAACGTCTGTGCAAGGTCCATAACTCCACCTCAATGCAAATCCCAATCTCAGTGGCTCACTGTCGAGAAAAATGGATCTCCACTGGGAGCCAGGCGCTCTGTTTGTTTCTGATGTTGACTGACAGCTCTGGGCTTTGTGGTGCAATCAAACAATCTCCGTTTAGTTTCCCCTGACAACATACTCATTCTCCTGTTCTGCTGCATGTTCTCTCTGTCCCTCCTCTCCACAATCATTGCTGGAATTGAGACAAATATTCTTCTGTGTGGAGAAAACAATGCGTGGAGAAAACAGCTGTTCTTCATCATCGATATTATCAAAGTTTACAGTTTTTTGTCGAGCGGGATCTAATCGAATTAACAATATTGTCAAATGTGTGACAGCCATCTTTTAAAGTTGGCTGATGTAATAACTACAGCATTTCTGGGTTTTTACAGAAACAACAGTGCAGAATTGCTACCTGTGGTGAGTTATTTTACAATTGAAAACATACAGCATATCATTTCTTTCCATGAAATGATGACGGATATGATACAAAATGAATAGTTGTATGATATACATCATATATCTCTGATACATCCCCTTGACTGTAATGTCACACCACTGTGACAGTTAGATAGCCAACCAGGTTGATGAATTACCTTTCATGGTTGATGGTGGCAGTTTCCACATTTGTGGCCATAATTTGAACTCATTGTAACATTTCAAATCTGTTCAGGCTGTTTCAAAGTTACTCTTCAGACCTACTGAAAAATGTTATTTCACTTACTTTACTGGCGAAATAGGCTGTGGGGAAACACTTTCTCATACTACTGCAAAAAAAGTCAGTGAATGTCACAGACCCTTCGGGGAGTTATGGTTAGAGTGATGGGCAGAGGAAAGACAGCAGCAGGCTGGCTTTTGTCAAACCTTTACATTGATATTGTTACTTTGAACAACCTGTTGCCTTCCTTTTATCTGCAAGGAATGGATACCCTTTTATGTGGTCTCTGATAGCCTAGTAAGAGACCAGAAATAAGCTCAGTGGGACAGCTATCAATGAAAGCTTTTCAAAGTGTGTGCTGGAGTCTGTGCCATGTCCCATCTCAGTGGCCTGTTTCCATGACAACCCCTCCCTGTATCCACCTGCGGATGCTGGCAGCCAAGGGAGAGGCGTCCCCAGAGCCTGAAATACCACTGACAAGGTCAACACACTGCAGGTGGGAAACCACTAAAACATCATGTAGCCTTTCAAAGGTGTGGAGAGAGAAAAGCTCCATCTTTACACTGAAGGTGAAGTATAATGGCATTCTAGGCGTCATGCTTCCCTAAGTTCTGCCATGCTTTGGATGCACTATGTAAAACCCTGTGGGTCAAAGCCAGGACAAAAATTGTGCTGGAACCAAAGTTAAATTCTGCTGTTTGTGGATTATTGAGTTATCAGACAATTTATGTTTCAAGTAGATGCATTGGACTCCACAAAGTTTAGTTCCAGTATCTCCATATCTGCAAAGGCTCTTACACTTTGGGACAATTTTTAAATTATTGTAGCAATCACAGGTCAACGTTAAAGAGATACAACAGATTAAACACCGAATCAAGAAACTAATTCTATCTCCTCCACTGGAGTGAATGCATGTGGAGATCTGTCATCTCCGAATATCATCCCAGACCAAATTTGGTGCTCGGTTGATGATGGGGTGTCACTGCTTGTGTCTGGCCTCACTTCACTGCTCTGTTAGGGTGTTGAGCTCCCAGCGGCTCGTAGCCTAGAGTGACTTTTTGCCTCCATTTCAGATTTTTCAGCTCCTCTCCAACAGACCCACAGAAATCACTGGGAGAAATTAATCAAAATTGAATCTTTCTGCTCAGTGTGAAGACAAAAAGCACGTCTGAGTCAAAACCTGACACCCTCCATTTAGCTGGCACTCAAAGATGGAACTGCTTTAAAGGTGTATTTTAGCTACAAGTACTGGAAAATGACTTCAAATGAAGCCCCAATGTTATGCGTACATTGCTTGCAACAGTGCATTTCTGCTTCTGATGCTCCTCTACTGGAATGTTTGGAAGTTTAAGTGTCATTCTCATTAGAGAGTCATCAGCTTTTGTGTTGTAATGTGCGTATCAAGTTACTGTAAATACACCGAATTTGGGGATATTATCCTGTTGGTCAATTTATCGGTTAGTGATGAGAACATCATCACGAGACACCAAGATCATTGGTGGTGCTCTATGCTAACTCTTTGGTGAGTGATAGTAGGCCACTAGCATTATCGGCAATAAAATGCTGTTAGTGTTTTATTATATGGCCTGTAGATTAGTAAATTGTATAAATGAAATATCACTGGATATAGCTGATGTAGCCAGGTTTCATTTTGGAACAATTTCAGGTGAGCAACCATGTATTATTCCACTGCCCAGTGATTTTTAGTTACACAGATCGTCTCCCATCGTAAACCACTCCACAGCTATTCTACACAAAACTGCAAGACTTTGCATATAATTTAAGATTACTTTCCATTTAGGTTTTGTGCTGCTACAAGTTTACATTTAAGAACTTTTGATTTGAGGTAATACTAATGGCCTACTATCAGTCAGCATAGTGTATGTTAAAGTATTAGCATGGAGCTCCGGAACCAGCAATTTTGGTGTCTTTGTTCTCATCACTTAACAGGTAAGTTGACCAATCTCCCAAAAACGTGGTGTATTCCTTTTATAGTGTTAGTTAAAGAAAAAATCAAGATGTAAAAGGGTGTAGCAGTGGTTGCTTTGACTAATACAGAATAGATAAATGTGGCTATCACTTTGAAGTCCATCACTGTAGTACACATAGATAGACAGACAGACAGATAGACAGATAGATAGATAGATCAAATCAAATCAAATCACATTTATTTGTATAGCCCTTAATCACCGTTACAGTCTCTAAGGGCTTCACAGAGCCCAAGATGTGAAACAATAAATGGTTAGTACACGACATCCCCCAGCCTTGACTTAAAGACTTCAATAGAGCCTGCCTCTCTGATTGAGGCAGGCAGACTGTTCCAGAGATAGGGAGCCCGGTAAGAAAAGGCTCTGTTACCTGCAGTTTTCTTTTTGACTGCTGGGATAGACAGGAAGCCAGCGTCCTGTGATCTGAGGGCGCCTGGCGGTTTATATGGTTTGATCAGATCTGACAATAGGACGGTGCCATCCCCTTTGGCACCCTTTGGATGCTTCCTCTTTGAAGTCACAATGCAACGGCACTTTGAGAGCATCTTGTTTCTGTAGTTTGATGTATATCCTGTCGAAACAGGATGTTGGGCGGGGCGTAACACAGGGAGGGATCGTTTAAAAGTGACTGATGGTGTAAACCGAGAGAAAGGCATTTCTATTTGATGGGAAGGGCAGGATTGATCAAAAATGTGAGATCTTATTGGTTGAACTTTCTACGTACACCTCCTGGTGCCATGAAGTAACCACTGAAGATATGTCGTTTACTCTGGAGGACCACATCTCTAAATAAATAAATAAATAAATAAATAAATAAATAAATAAATAAATAAATAAATAAATATTCAAGTACATTTAAACATATAGAAATATATTTGCCTATATGTAAATTATTTATTTGTTTCTGAATTTATTCATTTTTATTATTTATTTTTAAATTTACTGGAGCAATAATTTATTTATTTATTTATTGAGGCATACATTTATTTTTTTATATTTGATCTTGACAGATTTTGACCTCCATAATTTACCAGGAAGTGATGAGATTTTGATAAAAATATAAAAATGTTGTATATTTGTAGCATCCATTGTTAAATAGGTGTAAGGTCATTTCATTGTGTGTTTGAGGCTCCCAGTGGCCAGCAGCAGTAGACTGGTTTTACTGGGCAGTTCCCAGTGGGAATGTGAAGCAGGGTGGAGCTGCAAGAGATCATCCGTCCTCAGTCAACCTTCCCTGGGTAAAGGAGAGTTTAAAAACACCTTCTGATCTGTGGAGGGTGGTAGCGTCTCTCATCTGCTGTAACTTCCTGTGTTCCTGATCTGCAGCAGCGAGGCTTTTAACTACAGGAGGAGAGGTTATGTAACTCAACACTAACTGCTTTACACGCTGCTAAAATTAGCTGCTTAGTGAATTTCAGCTTCCAGTTGACTGGAAGACTCAGAGTGGAGCTTCAGACTTTATTGATTTCTGTTAAAACACCGTGCGTCTTGTACGAACAGAGGCCTCTGACTCGTCTTCAGTCTTGGTGATCAGGACCCTGATCCTCCAAGCAGCAAACTGTATCTGCAGGTAAAACCCATTTTATTAACTTGAATTCAACTGAAACTTACAGCGTATGATTATTATTATTATTATTTTTCATAGATATAATGTTATTATTATTTCTGTTGTTTTTACCATGGTGCTGACTCCAGGTCAGTCGGTGAGGCTGTTGTCCTCTCAATGGGTGAAATGATGTAAAAATGTCATAATAATAATAATAATAATTTCACGCGTTACTGAATTATATAATTGATGAGTATTTTTTTTCATTGCAACTTGAAAACCGTCAGAAGCACCTCAAGTCTTTCCCTCAGTCTTTCCCTTCCTTCCTTCCTTCCTTGCTTCGTTTCCTTGGTTCCTTGGTTGATTGGTGATGTGATGTTGACTAGAGTTGTTCTGCTGCCCTCTGGGTAAATATCGTAATCAGCAGCACCGACGGTGACATTTCCCTGCATTAGTGAGGGCTTTGGTTCCTGCTGGAGAGGCACTGACTCATGTTCTCACTGTGAATATGTGTATGTGTGTGTGTGTGAGTGCACACTTTTGTGGGTATGTGTGAGGAGAAGAGTGCACATTTTTCATGTGTATGAGTGCGTGCTGTCTAAGGTCCTGCCTCTGCGTGTTTGTATGTGTCCACCAGCGACCCATAAGGTGAAAACAGCATTAAGACCATCAGGACACTAAAACTCTCCACTGAAACCAGACTGGTGAAATTCTTCAACGGTAGAGAAAGACATTCATTCACGTCAGATGGCTCAGGCTGTTTCTCTGTATCTGTGGTCAAGGACGACATGACTGGATGAGATCTGACATTTAATAAAAAGATATCAGCAAACTGATGTATCGGTCTGTGTGAATACATGTGTCTGTGTGTGTTAGCACGATTCAAACCACAACAGCGCTCAGACAGCCCTGACTGCCAGTGGCTTTCGGCAACATAGCAAGGCATATAAAGACACAGATAAAAAGACAACGCTGACCGATACAGAGAAAAATGTCTCGTCTGGGAACAGATAAAGACCCTGTAACACCAGAGTTACCGTTAGTAACAAGGTCAAGGGTCAGAAGCCACACCGCCTTGACGGTAGTCCTGTGACTCTTCAATGGTCCAACCAAGTTTCAGGAGAAGGATGCATGGCCGTGAATCTAAACATACATGTCCTGGAGGTACGAGGCTCAGCGCTCTCTTCTATGACGCCACATAATGCGCCCTAACGAGCCGGAAAGCTGCAGAAAGGTCAGGAAGAAGTTCTTTATATGGCAATCACACATAATAACACCCTCCCCTCCACGCCACTTCGCCTCTCGGAGAGAAATCAATGTGGAAAATCCTCCTTTACAATACTGGGAGGTGATTCACACACACACACACACACACAGGCACAACCACACACACACACAACCACACACACACACAACCACACACACACACAACCACACATGCCTCTGCCGACCTGGAGATGATGTTACCTCAAAGTGATGATTTCACTTTGAGGTTCACTTCTAATTACTAAAGTAAAACTAACAAACCAAATCATGGAAACACATTTTATTGTACTAGAAAGTACAATGAAACTACAACTAGAGTACATGGTTAGTTGGAGCTGTTGATGTGGTCATTGTGTGAATCGTTCCAACAGAAAACAACTTCAAAAGGGAAACTAACTCAGTCTGGACTGATGCTCATGTTCAGATGTTTCTTCATGTGTTCTTAACTGGTATGAACACCAGAGAAGAGCAGACAAGTCCATCATGGT
>OOFE01034419.1:0-18354 GCA_900323365.1 Monocentris japonica | reverse complement strand
CCATCCTTCAGCAGGAAGCACAATAATACCTTCAGGGTCTCCATAGAGACACCCATAATGCTCAGTGACACTTCAGATCTGTTGCCAAATATACTGTACATGTTAGTTTGTGCAGTAATTGACCGCCACTGTTTTTTGTTGCATAACAGTATGTAAATAACCAGGTTTATCCTTGAAGAAAATAATTTCACTCACTGCGACCTTTTTGCAGTATTCATACTTGCCTAGAGCGAAGTATTGTGAAAGCCGATTGAAGCTCTGTATTGATTTTGTTGCTACTAAAGACTGAATCGTTAATTAATGCATAAAAAATAGTAGCTTCAAAAATATGGGTTTTTCATACTGATATTTTTAGACTGAAGTCACAAATAGTAATATCTTTAAATATTCTATATCTTTAAATTTGACCATTTTCATACCAAAAATTAAAAGTACAAGTACATTTTATTCTTGGAGGGATGGAAAAAGCCTCTGAAACAGCATTTAAACTACTAAAACTCTCCACTGAAACATGAAAATTTGTTTAGGGTTTGCAGCTCTTTAAGGCAGGATGACCCACCAGACACCAGACAGGAAAACACTGGGATACTGCACATTACTGTACATCAATCAATAATTAATTTGCAATAAACATAATATGAATAATTAAATGAGTGAATAAAGAGAAATCCTTCAGGTTTTACAGTCTGTAAAAGTTGTTTCTGTCTTTATATCTTTTATGTAGGTGTGGTCAGGGAGGATCTGACAGTCTGATATCTGATATTTAATAACAAGCCAATATCGGCCTGATATATCAACAAACATACTAGCTCCAACACAGATGATATAGCAACGCAGATATATTTTCATTCCCAAATTTATTGATTAATCTATTGATATACACACTGACAATATGTAAGAGCTCAATATTGAATGTATATACCCATAACTGGAATAGAGTAGTAAAATAAATTCCTGACAAGCTTTAACAGCACCTATACATTTCAAATAAAGAAACAAGCTAAATACAGCCAAATATCTGTTTTTTCTGATGTGAAAACTGTAGCCTTATATACAACGTATCTTCTATCTTGGCAAGGAATCCAGTAAATCTTCAGGTCTTTGCAGAAACTGAGTGACCCACTGATTCGTACTAATGCTAGACTATATAGTAGAGAGATGATTCCAATCAGTCTCTGAGATGAACCTGGGCACATGGACCTGTTGTGAGAAATATGATTTCATAGTGTCTTTTGACAGTGTCATCAGACCTCATAGCACAGAGCATGGCGATGCTTCAAACTGCCCTTGATATCACACCCAGAATTATGAGTCAAGAATTAAGGTCAATGCATCAAACTGACATGTAAGACTGGAGCTGGGATTGGAAAATGATTTGAGATCTGCCGTGTGCATTTGGCTGAACTAAAAGTTTGATTTGTGAAGGTGTATGGCCATGGAAAAAAAGAAGCTGGAATAAAATGAGTTGAGCTCTTTTTTCCAGTAGGGCCATGTGGTAATTGTTTATTCAGCCAGTGATTCCACCCAGCTGCACAGAAGATGGACAGAAAGAAAACAGAGGGAAGTCACTAACATGCCCAATGTATAGTATTCCATGGGAAACATATGGACATAGTTCCTAGAGAATACCAGAGGTCAATCTACAGTTTGCAATTGAAGCACAACCATAGTGTGTGATATGGTTGCCAAGAAAGCAAAGAGAACCATTTGGAGTAAAATACTTTCTATGTTGTTCACGTATTGTATGAGAATAGTGGAGGCAAGCTTCACTTCAGTGCCTCACTGGGTCCTTCTGTATCTCTTAAGCTTGAAATAACCCCAATGAGAGAACCAACCACATGGCATTTGGTGTGCTCCACTTTCCACTAGAATGACTCCAGTTGATGTTAGCTTCTTCAACACTGCTCCACTGAATATTGGACTGCCTATCTGTCTCTCTCTTTCGCTTTCTCCTTCTCCACATCCACTTTCATTCTTTTTTCTCTTTTTCATTGAAGCATCCTCAGCTGTTTTCTCCTTCTCTTGCAGTGGCTAAACCTTTAAGCCATGAAAGAACTATGATGGGTTTGTAAAAATCAATGACAGTATTTCCTGAAGGAAGGTGTAGAAATAAAAACCTTTAACCTTTGCTTGGGGTCCATAGGGAATCCATTATTCAATACATGGGCCAGCAGTCACAGACCTCCCCCATTAGAAGCAGCGTCACTAGTTGCAGCAGCTGAATCATAGACAAGACTGTCTTCTGGATAAATGTTCAGATTCAGATACTACTGTGCACAGAGTTATTGGTGAGCTCTTTAATTACACTAATACACAACTCAAATTCACCTTAATTACATTTTTCCTTAATCTAAATTGAAGAAACAGTTTTGATTTTTAAGTTTACTGAGTTCTGATGGTATTTTAACCCTCAGCATAAGATTGTATTACCAAAATCAAGCCATGTTTGAAGCTCACACTGACAAAAAGCAGTATTTTTGTGCTGTCTTAAAAAATGGGCCCCGGGCCATGCCAAGAGTCTTCAGGTCTTCTCTCCGCTTCCGTAGCCGGGCTGTTAGTGCTGTGTCAACCTGTCACTCAGCCGAAGATCGCTGAAACACACTGACGGCTGGCAGCACAGCAGTGGTGACTCACTGTTTGGTGGAGGAGTTGACAGAAAAACGGCAGTTTTGTGAAGCATGTGTGTGTCTGTGTGTGTACGAGGTATGCATGAGAGAAAGAGCACTTACAAGGTTCTGTTTCACTGAATGTGTCGAATTTGAGAGTTCAGAGGAGATGCATGTGTGTGTGTGTGTGTGTGTGTGTGTGTGTGTGTGTGTGTGTGAGTGAGGCCATGCACGCCTGTTCACATCCTTATGTCTGCCTCAGTGTCAGTGCTGTCCACCCACCCACTGTGTGCCCACGAAGACAGCGGACCTAATTGCCTCTCCGAGTGCCTTTGGGATGACTCACACTGTGGCACAACGTGAAGCCATGCTGTCACTGACACCAATCAAAGCTTGTTTTTTTGATGACTCACTTATGTCTAAAATAAAGCTGTTATGAGTATTCAATTTGAAACCTAATTTCTGTAGTAAACTATGCCAGAACATGCACCCGTCATCATTATCATCTGTGATCACTCAGGATAGGGTGTGACTGTCCTTTTTGGGCCCTTTCTGTAGGTCTTTCCTTTTCGCTTGAAAGCCTCTCATTTTGTTGTTGTTTGTCTTTTGCAGTCTGCAGGAGATTTTCGTAATGCAGTACAGCTCCTTCGCGAACTGTGTTTCTCCATGTGGTTCTGTCCTGTGCAGTTTGCAGCGCTGATACTTTCTGAGATTGATCCTAATATTGTCCTTTTTCTGTCCTCTGAGGGCCCGCTGTGCTGTATGTAGTTGTGAAGGGAAAAACGTGCCTTGGGATATGGGAGGTGGCCTGTGAATACACACACACACACACACTCAAACACATTCACACAATGTTAACTTATGTCTCCTGTATTATAGCTGTGATCATGCTGAGGTTTCTGGTATCTCATTTTAGTTTGGCTGGTTCATCTGATTTGCAAATATATCCACTTAACCTGCCGTGGATTAATAATTCATCCACTGGATCGATTTGTTCAACTAAAAGATCCAGACTTCATTATATGAAAGGTTTGTTGGAGCGGAATAAAGTAATGGTCGATTGGTCCATATCTAGACCAGAGACGACCTACAAAGACTTGTCTAGATGGTACTTCATCAACCATAGTGCTCATATGCTTATTATTGCTATCAGTTTAACCCTGAGGAGAAGAATAACTGTAAAACTTAGACAGCCATTTGTGGCCGGAGAGTTTCCGACCACAGATGGAAAGCAGGCAGGCCATTACGAACGTGTTTACACTAGCATAGGAGTATTCTATGTAGTAGTTCGTTTTCATCTTTTTGGTCCCCATTTGTTCATGGGTGAATGGTGGTGTAAAGTAAAGTCAAGTAAAACTTGCAAGTACACAATAAAAAAAAAGATTATGAAAAAAGTCATTATTTTGGCTTGATGTCGAGCAACACTGGGTATTTTGAAAAAAAAAGTTAATTGGTAAATTTCAATTTTAGGAAGAACCTGGGTCTGCTTGTGAGAATCTGGGAGGTCAATTGTACACGTGTAATGCTAGCTCTAGTTGTGCTGTTGAGAGGAGAGTACTGTATCATGGCTCCCAGCGAGGGTGGGTGAAGGTGACAGTGAGGCACCATGCTGGCCGGGTAAAGTCACCTGCCGTGGGATAGAAAGAGACACACTGAGAGGATAAGGATCTGCAGTAAGATATCCTAGTCTCTAATGATCCTGCAATGCAGTATAAGTCAAGGCCACTTAGCTGTTTTAGTTGTAATTATGGGCCTGTAAGAATGTCTGTTTGATTATTCTTTACTGCTGTCGAAACTAAATAGAGCATATCTGAAAACAAAATTCGTGAAGGGAATATCACCATGTGCGCAGCCGTAAGCCATCAAGGTGTCCTCCATCACCATGCCAACCTTGGTCCCTACAACACCGCCCTTCTCATCACATTCCTAGACACACTACATGGCATCCTCATTCCAGCCAAGCAGAGGGGTGGACCAGAGCAGCCCAGGTATGTTGTCATCTGGGACAACGTGCTGCTCTGGTCTGCAACTGGTTCACCCACAATTTATTGTTCTATACCTCCCACCATTTTCCCATTCCTAAACCCAATTGAAGTGTTTTTTTTTCAGCATGGTGATGGAAGGTGTATGACCACCATCCCCTCGCACGCATGCCTCTTCTACAGGCAATGGAGGATGCATGTGGTGAAGTTGATGTGGGGGCTTTTGGCGGCTGGCTCCATCACTCCAGAAGATTCTTTTCCCGCTGTTTAGCCAGGGAGAGGATCGCTTGTGATGTAGATGAAGTGCTGTGGCCAGACCAAAATAGGAGGCAGGATGCAGCCTAAAAAATGAGCAAATTTTATTTTTTTACAGAAAACCCTTTAACTTACTGAATGTTTTCTCCTGTTGGGTATGTAAACTGTTACATACAAAACACAAGTGTTCCAAAATACTGCATTTTGGAAAAAATAAATGTTTTTGTTACTGTATTGCATTTGTGTTTATTTATATATGTGCGTGGATATACATTACTGTAACAATCTTTTACAACCAGCTACAGTGTAACACTGAAAATGCAAAAGGCATAAACCTACTGATATTTATAGTGGTGTTTTGTGAGCACATCAGTGTGTTGGTTGGTAGAAAGATCTATTCATATGATGGCGTGTCATTTTGATGCAAAAACATTTTGGAAAGAAATAAAACAGTTTTGAATGCAGTGTCTGCTTTTGCTAGAGTTTTGATTCAGAAAACTTGCGTAAACAATTGTGAAAAACTAATAGGCTACAGTACACATCATCCTCGTGCCTCAGAAGTGCAAATTTGGGCTTTGGCACATCTCTAATACAGCATGAAGTGTGTAAGGCTATTTATGGTTCTCCCTTGACTCCAGAATTAGGTTATTTTGGATTTATTTTATAATTACTGCTTTGATATCATGCCTCTAAAATAGCCATGGCTGCTAATACCAGTGAAATAACATTACTGCAGTTAATTTTAGATACAGAAATCAGCCCCGTTAGCAAGGCTACACCGACAGAGCTTAGGTGATGTGGCTCTCCATCACATGCATATTTAAGAGCGGGCATGTGCAGTGATGAAATGGTCTTTCCACACTTTTTCCTTTTAAATATGTCATGAAAATTGCTAAATATTTCATTTGGGGACGAGCATCACACAAGCTAACAGTATGCATGGAGAGGTAGGGGGCTGGTCTGACCGAACAAACATATATCCCACCAAGAATGCTAGTGATTGCACTGACAGCCCTCCCCCAAACTGTCCTTATGTGAGCAGAGCTGTGATTTATGTGAGGCCAAAGGAAAAATTTGAACTATCTTGGGGGATATGGAAATGCACGGTTTTCTCATAAAATTCTTATTTTTTCAGCGAGCCCATAAACATTGAATTTACAGAGAATGAGAGAAATCAGATGAAAGTTTTAATGGCTACATAGTATAGAACGAGTACAGAAGGAATTCAACGAGAATAATGATGCTGAAAATACAGAGGACTATGGCTGGCTAATGTTTACCATACTCAAGATGAGCTGGGGCTAAAGAAAAGCATTAAAGGCTAAATGAGAAAATATTAGAGGTAATGGTCTAGCGGCAGCAGGTGACTGCTTGTGGATTCGTTCAGTGTAAATTGAAAAAATAAACATGGAAATTGGGGAAGAACGCTGAGTAGAGGAAATGTCACATGAAAGGTTTTTACAGGCCTTATATTAGTTGTTCTTGCACATATCCACAGAGAGTCATTAAGTAATGTTTTGACATAAGCAGTATGATAGTTGATTTTTATATGCATGACACATTGCTCAATGCCCATATTGCCAAGATATTTTCAGTTGAAAAGTATTGAATTCAACGTAAGTCGGCATACAACATTTTATGCTTTCTTCAATCCGTCATTTTAACGCCATAGTTCATTGATATTATGGTCTAATCACAAGGGTGTGGGATGAATTCAATACTCCATCCATCCCACTGTCCCTCCCCTCCCATTTTTCTTTCCCAGTGCTCTCTTCTCCTTTCCCATTCTCTCTTCTCTTTTATCAGCCAGTGACCTTCCAGGCTGATCTCGACATTGTCAAAGTCAGTCCATTATCAGTCACCTCACGCGTGTTATGTAACCAGTGGCTCGTGTCACAGACACGTTTTATGTTTTATGTGCTCATTCTGTTCACACCATTATGACTTTATAGTGTGAATTAAAAGCAGACACGTGTTTTTGTTGTCGTGTCATCAACTGAGTTGGCATGCAACGCTAACCCTGTAGTCCGCTCTTCATGAGACCTCCATAAAATACAACATGCAGGTGCTTCTGTGTGTTTCTCAATGGTACTGAAATGTTTGTTTTCCTTTCTCACTTCCTGTAAGAGAATGCTCTATTTTACAATTGCGCTTATTTTGACTCGGCTCCCATAGTTACATCTGCTACTGTATATCTACTTTTTAATCTAACCTAGTGTTTAGAGAGGTTAGAGAGACTCTTTAAATTGATATCCCGCAAGCATCCACTGTGCTGAAGTGTCCTTGATCAAGTCCTTGAATCCCTCCCAGATCCAGGGGTGCTGCACTTCGAAGGGGGGAAATGGAAAGAAATGATTACATTATTATTTATAAATATTCTTCTTTTCAGCATGCCATAGATGCTGTGAGTGCAGGAGTGAGTCCCATTGGAGACATGTCTTACAATTCCAGTTACTGGGACCTGGGCAGTGCCTTCTTCTTCGCGGGGACTGTCATCACAACTATAGGTACAGTTAAGTTTGTCGCAGGCATTCTCTTACTACAGCTGCCATTCAGACTCATATAACAACCCCCGCCCCTCTGTAAATCCCTGCTCCTTCTCTACCTTTTCCTCCACTATCTCATCTCAATCCTCCTTCATGTCCTCCTGCCCTTCTTCTTTTCTTCCTTTGTACCCTTGTGTCATGTTTTTTCTCCACTCATTTTCCTCTTCATCTTTCTCCTTCACTTGTCTGACAGGTTATGGGAACATAGCTCCAAGCACAGAGGGCGGGAAGATCTTTTGTATCCTGTATGCCATATTTGGCATCCCTCTGTTTGGGTTCTTGTTGGCGGGGATTGGGGACCAGCTGGGGACCATCTTTGTGAAAAGCATCTTGAGAGTTGAGAAGATATTCAGGGTGAGTTGCACGTAATCATACAGTTTTGTTATTGTGTTATTGTGCAAAAAAATTAAATACTATAAAAAGCTTCAATTTGCTCCCCACTGTGACAACCAAAGTATCATCTCAAGGCTATTACAATCCCATTCGCTGTAAACAGCAAGCTACCTTTGATTCAGTCTATTATTCACACAGTCTAGGCTGCTATTATCCAGTGGTAACCTAGCTCTCTGGACAGATTTGAGCCCTTTCTCCCTCAGTGAACACAGAGGTTTGTAGAGATTAGGTGAGACTGCTTTGTTGTCAGGGCCAAATGTGTTTGATGGAGTGTGGAAGAAGCAGAGGGATCACAAACAGATTGAAATTGTCTGAGTCGGGAGACTGAGGAGCTTGGCTGGACAGGTGATGAGCTCTGGGTAGGGGTTATATAATATATATAATATATATAGAATATTATGACCACTGATATGTTCTCAAAAAGTCCAAGTCCAGGCACTCATGTGGGTTTTAAAGTGTAATTGGACATTAAAAAAACACTTACGCCTATCGGCTATACCTTCATCGGGGTCAATTAAACAGACCTTGCACATCATGTTTTTCTCTTTGTTCACTGGGAAGTTGAACCAAATCAGTATTGTCTATCTGAGTGATGTTCCATTAAGCCATAACATTGCCTTTGATCCTTATTAATCACAGTATTATTTCTAAGATGATTTTGTGAAAAATAAAAGCGTTCGTTTTCCTGGTCTGTTTCTCACGACTTGTCCTGTTTGGTTTTCTTAGCAAAAACACAAACAGATCAGCCAGACCAAGATCAGAGTGACGTCCACCATCCTGTTCATCCTGGCTGGCTGCATTGTGTTTGTCACCATCCCTGCTGTCATCTTCAAATACATCGAGGGCTGGACCACGCTGGAGGCTATCTATTTTGTTGTGATCACTCTCACCACAGTGGGAATAGGAGACTATGTAGCAGGTATAACTATGAAGAGGATAGTTGTTTTATCACTTTGTTAAAAATTTTATTTGCTTTGGAATGAATATAAAACTAATGTTACTTCAACACATAAGTGAGGACTAAAGATAGTTAGTTAGTTGAGAACAACAACTACGATTTACTACCTAGTTAGCTACGAGCTAGCTACCTAGGCTAGATTCTGGTAGCTAGTTATAGTGAGCCAAACACTATCTATCTATCTATCTATCTATCTATCTATCTTTATGATTTGTTATATCATTTGATTTTTCCGTTCACCTCTAGGTGGAAACCGTAAGATCGAGTATAAGAAGTGGTACAAGCCACTGGTATGGTTCTGGATCTTGGTGGGTTTGGCATACTTTGCGGCAGTCCTGAGCATGATTGGAGACTGGCTCCGAGTGCTGTCCAAAAAGACCAAAGAGGAGGTGGGGTTCATTTGATTACACTAGCTGTTATTACATTAAAGCAATGAAAAATAAAAGGTCACTCAGCTGCAGCCTCCCCCCTCCCTTCTGTCTCTGCTCTTATTATGCCTGCTTAGTGCCTTGTCAGGAGCCCGAGTGCCTGACTGCTATTGGTTGAGGTGGTCAGGGAATAGCTGTTACTTTATGTCCAGGCAGACACTGACTTATTGATCCTCTCATACAGTGTGGAAAAGGATGTATAGGGTTTCAGAGTAGGGCTTGTGATTGTCAGCACTGCTAGACATTTAGATTTTCTAACTGATCCCCATCTTGTAGTTTCAAATAGATCTAAAAGAAATATGTCATCCATCTGGAACAATCTAACAGGTCACAGACAATTCAATTGTTATAAAGATGTAGAATGACATTGCCCATAAATGCTGATCTGGTGACAGTTTTGTAATTATCCAACTAAACTAACGTTAAATAAGCTGAGTCCTAGACTTTGCTCAAGCACATGTGACCTGCTGGCTTGTTATAACATTGTTATAACACTAGATTACCACAGCATATTGTACCACATAGAGTTCTGTTCCTTTGCTAATTGTCCTGTCGTCACAGGTTGGGGAGTTCAAGGTTCATGCAGCCGAGTGGAAGGCAAATGTACGTGCAGAATTCCGTGAAACACGGCGGCGCCTGAGCGTTGAGATCCATGACAAGCTCCAGCGGGCCGCCACCATCCGCAGCATGGAGCGCCGTCAGCTGGGCCTGGAGCAGCGAGCTCACTCCCTGGACATGCTCTCTCCAGAGAAGAGGGCTGTGTTTGCTAGTCTGGATGCTGGCCGCTTCAAGACCTCCTCCCAGGAAAGCATTGACACCAAGCTGAACAACTTGAGGCTGAAAGGGGCCTGTGAAATGTACGACCGTCAGGGCAGTGAGCAAACGCAACAGACGGCATCTTCATCTGAGGAGAACCTCTTCAACCTGCGCTTCGGATCCCTCACCAAGCTGGCCAAGCGCAGCAAGAACCGTGAGCTAAAAAGGAACATTCCTGATGATGTTCGACGGATGTGTGAAGGCATGAGCAGTGGCAGCACCATGCTAGGGGAGGAGAGGAGGGAAGACGGGGGAGGAGATGGGGAGCCAGATGAGGAAAATGGAGAGAATAAGGAGGGAAACACCAGTCTGACAAATCTGTCACAATACACAACGGACTGCACCAAGCTGAATGAGGTCATATCAACACAGGCCAAAGAGAGACAGGATGACACAATACTGGATGGAAGAGAGCTCCAGCCACAGATAAGCCCAGGAGTGTAGATAAACAAGGAGAAACCGAGTGAGAGATTCAGAGACAGAGAGCAAGAGAGAATGCACAGTTCTTTCAGATGTCAAGAAATGTGCCTTTCTGTTTCCTTGCCTTGATTTGGGACTGTTCTGAGGAAATTCAGTCACTGTGCCATAGCCATGGGAGGATAGTGTGTTGCCAAAAATCAATGAAAGGGAAGAGATAGAAGAAGCTATGGTAAAATACCTCATTTCTTGGACGATACTGTACAATAGACTACTTATAGAAAAGAACTTCAAGGACAACTCTCTTGCCAGCACCCTCTTGTCTTGCCACTAAAGACAGCTGGACAAAGACTGTATGATAATGTCGAATAGCTTCTCTTTTTTTTTAACAATGTGGGCAGGAGACCGAGAGACCCAGTGTCATGTCATCCTTCTTCAGAAACAATATTGATCTGGCTCATAGTGTGGCGGCTATTTTTAGCCGAACAGACTGCTACCAATTTGACTCCAGTGTTTAATAAATGGAGGTTGGGAAGTTGTGTTCCTGCTGGATCAATATACAATATGTGCATTTACCTAACTGACATGTACAATTATTCCTACATGGTATGCGACTCTGAAAACGTAGCCTTGGGATATACACAACTGTATACTAAGAGCTCATAAGAAACAAACTATTCTCCTTGATTGTGCATGGTTTTTTTAACACAGACCTGCAGCTCCAAAGCAATTTTCTGTACTAACTTGAGAGCTTGGAAATATAGCTATACTACTGTCCCTTGGTGTTTGAACTAAATGAAATGTACTGCTTTAATTCACACTGTGTACTGCTCAACAAAACTTAAAATTATTTCAGTTATGATTTGCTAGTTTATGAATCAACACAATATGATTTTTAATGGCTGGACCACCTAAAAGAACCACGGTTAATCTCTGATTTTGAGATTGTGAGCATTATTGAATGCAGTGTAGTTCTGAACATTTTACTTTGTATATGAGATTCAAGTTATTATGTCATGAGAGATTGTTTGATTGACTTTAATTAATGAATGTGATACTATTGATTTTGTATTCACCAAGCATGTTTGCATCGGTGTTTATTCCTTTTCATATCAATCCTGCACTTCAACTGTATTTTCCATTCAACTGTAAAGGAAAATATGATCTAAATATGTCATGCTGTGTTTCTTTGTATTTCTTTTCTCTAAACACAGTCATTTTTTATTGACTAATGTCAGGAACTTTCCTCGTACAAGGTAAAATATGTCAGTCTCTCTACACTGGAATGTTTTTTTCTATGCTTCCTAAAGCTTCCTAAATGTTTGCCAATTTTCTAAAACTTGTGATAATTTTAGACATTATTTTAAGACTACTTTGTATCATCTGCACTATGAAAACGGGTACTGATACTGCTGTCCAGTGCCTACAGGTAAATTTACAAATTTAGAAAATGTACCATTGGCTTGCAATGCATGCAATTCTAATGGCAAATAACGTAGATATTGGTTGTACTCATAACCTGTCTTTCTGATATGAATACCATTTACCATTTACCATCCATGATAATAATCAGTGACATTTGTTGTTTACAGTTTATTTTGTGAAAAGATCACATCAAATGTAGTGAGTGCCTTTTTCTGGTAATAAATATTACAAAAGAAATGAAATACTTGTGATTTTAACTCCAATATAACTCCAATGTTATACTCCAATATATCATTATCATCATGTGAAAACCTCTTACCTCCAGTTTTGGTGATTTCCAACTCCAATTGAAGGTTTACATGGCCTTCTATGGGTTGAGAAAAATCTTAGGTTTATGAAATCCTTTCAAAATCCTGTTGGATAAACTCAAAATTGCATGGAGTTCAATCTAAAAACAATCCTGTTTTCCTTAGTTCCAGAAAAGTTGACATTTTGGAAGTCAGAGGTTTTCACCCAACTGCAATGTTATTATCAGAATTAGAACTGTGGTTATTGAGTTTTCTCTCATATTAATGGTCAAATTTGGCTGCCAGACATCATGCAAATAATTTTACTTTTTGGTAAAACACTGTGATGTTTTTGAGCTCATATCAGGAGTACTGAGGAGAGTACTTTAATTGGATTATCCATACATCACCACAAAGAGTCACATGCTTTCTTATACAACTGTATAGCCTACTGTATGATTGTATTTAATGATAAAATTAATTTACAATCAAAAGAATGAGTTTTGTTACAAGAGTTCTGATTGTTCAATTATTTTTTCCAGGGAAGAATCAAAAATATAAAGCCTGTTCACTGGAATGCTGTCATGTATTTATTCAAACATCAAATAATATCTCAGGCACAACCTGTTCGTCTGCAGAGTTGAATTGATTTTTCTCCCATTTCAAGTCTTACCATTTACAAAACAAGATGCATTTTCACAGAGCATTTTCCTTGATGCAGGTTTTGGGGTAATTAAATGGCAGAACTCATCGTTATGTAACTGACTTATAGCGTGTTGCTGGATGCTGCTCCAAGGGCTCCATGTGTCTTGTTGCGTCTACCTGGAAGCCACAGTCACGTGTCAAAGTGTGTGTGGCACCCAGTAAAAAAAATCAGCTGACAGCACCATTACAAAAGAAATTAATCAGGGAGGCAGCTCAGTATGGAGATAGCTATAAATTGCATGTAATAGAAAGGTTGTGTGGGGGAGGTTCCTTTAAGGTGGAAGTGACCTTGATCTCCTTCTCCCCCCTTTCATTCTCTCCATTCTCTTTCTCTCTCTCACTCTCTCTTTCTCTCTCTCGCTCTCTCTTCCCTCCTCAATTGCCTCCCCCACTTATGGCTTATGATGGATCAACCAGGGGATTTAACCTTGACCGTTCTCCACTTGTTCACACTTGGTTTACAACGTGTGGGTTTTTCATTAGTCCACTTATTTATGTTTTCAGACTTGCAGTCAGTGTCATCAATAAATCATTGGGTCGTAGGTGTTCCTCAACCGCTCAGGAAAAAGTCAATCTGATGACAAATATGATGTCACAGTGAAGCACGGGAGGTACCCGGGAGAGTACCAAAACTACTACTCAAATAAAAGTACATTTATTTTGCTGAAATCCTACTTACGTAAAAGTAAAATTGCTGGTGAAAAAAAATTAAGTTGATCAAAGGTATAAAGTTAATTAAACAGTAAAGGTTCCTGAGTGACTTTAAAAACAAATGAAAACCAGGGAACTTGAAATTAATCTTTCACTAGCTCACGAAATGCACAATAAAATTGAAGAGTAGAGAAATGTGAAATGGAAAAAGCAATCTTTCAAAGCAACTGCACTAAAAAAATAACTGCAGCAGGAACAGGAACTTACTTGCCATCAGCCTGTCTATAAAGGTTACTACCACAGGCATTTCAGACATGAGTAGTTCAACAAGGACCTAATAAAAATACTACAGTCCAGCAACATCAGCACTAGTAGTTGCCTCCCCTTCAGGCAAGCATAATCAAAACAGGCAACATCACATGACTGACAGTTCAATATGTGATACTGCACTTTTTTATAGACTGTTGAGCATTCTAAAATTAGGATTATGATATTCATATGATAACTTTATTTATGATAAAAAAAGACTGAAAATATGTATATGTAGCAAAGTATAAAAATACTTAAAAGTAAAGTAAAAGTAAAATTACTGACTTAATAAATACTTGAAAAAGTATTTAAAAGTTGGCATGATCGCTCTACTCCCTTGTACCACTCAACTTTCCTCTTGTCTTAATAAAGAAAAGAAACACAAATTTCTTTCTCTTCATAAAACACCAAAATCAGTTAAGACATTTGAACAAGAAAGGGATGAAAAGCAACAAACTATGCCTGAATTCTTCAAAAGTAATCATCCTGAATTTAATTTCACTTCAGTGATTCTGGGCTGGGAAGTACAGAATTTCCTTGACTGTTCAAAGTAATGGGGATTACACTTAAAATAAATTGATATTCATACGTACATAAATGTTTAAATATAAATATATATCAATGTAATGCGAAAAGATAACGCAATCAACGTTTTTTGTAAATAAAACTTCCCTGATGCCATTATAAATTAGAAGACATCTCTGTGGGATGTTTTTCCTCTGTTGTACTGACAGTTACAGCAACCTTAATTGATGTCAAACAGCAGTGGAGCAATGCTGGTCATGCTTAATCACTGGAGCACTGTTGTTTCATCACTCCCTCTCCATTAGAGTATCAAATTACCCTGAGGGGGACCACAGAATTACGAGGAGTTTGAATGAATGAGCACAGAATTTGTGTCTCACCCAAAAAGCAGGACATCCTAATCTTACCAGGTGCACGAATCCTTTACTTAAGTAAAAGCAATCTCAGAAAGAAAACACACCCAGATTCTGTTGAAAGAGATAAAAGTAGCAGCAGAATTACCATGATAGAAGAGCATGCTGGTAAAACTCCACCGTTCAAAATTCTATGTGTGTATGTCTATAAGTATAAGTATTCATTGCCATTGGATTTATTGAATCATCAAAAGTGCATGTTCATCAGCTTATAAGGGCCTCAAATTTGGATACTAAGGATTCTCCCATAAGTATTAGCCTCTATAGGTTAAACTAATGGGGCTTTTGTTCAGTTCCAGTTATGCGTACTCATATTTTCACATACAATTTTTTTCACCCCAAAAGCTCCTTTTTATAAATATAGTAATGTAAAAGTCATGAGAAGACAGAAAGACAGAAATAATCTTCTACTGATCATGCATTCAAGGTAATCAAGTTGGCAATATAATAAGTGGGAAAGTGAAGTTCAGATACGCACTACATTATCATGCCAAGAGCTTTTATCCCTTAACAGTAAATAAGACTGACTCAGAATGGCAGGGGTAGGGTGATAATAAATTCCCCACATGCAAGGTTTCAAAGGTTGTGGCCTGAACAAGAGAGAATGGGAGGAAGGGAGAGGTGTTAAAGTGCTGAGAGTGACAGGAAGGATGATGAGGAGGAAAGGTTCGAGGGAGTGCCAGACGGTAGCCTGGAGAAGCCCAGCATGGTTGGCGTCAAACTCAACAGGAGAGAGATGTGAAACCTGCCTGTCACCATATCCGGCAGCTGGGATGCTGAAGACAAGACTGGAGAAGAGAGGTGTATTATGATGTCATGTAAACCATTCAAGAGAAACTGACAAGTGAACTTGGAGAGGTTTTAGATCAGGCCAGGAGATGGGTGTGAAGTGCAGACAGATTTTGATTAGAATGGTTGGGTACCGATAGTGAACAAGAAAAATAGGCATCTCGTGTATTTTCTTCTCAAAACCACGCATTGCAGATTTAATGGGGCAATAAGTAAGAATTTTACTGCCCAATAGCACAAAATGAGTCATGCACAGAGGACAGATTTGAAATTTAAGATACTGTGCTCATTTCACAAAATTTCAGGGGACCAGACTGGCCAGAGGCTTGTGTCAGAGGAGATAAGTTTTATCAGTGTTGTTGCAATTAATACTAGTCATCAATAAAGGTTGAAGGTCATAGATTATTTATTGCTCCTGTAAACCTTATGACATTGTAAAGGCTCAGTTTGACACAGAAACATCTTGTTGCACAAATGAACAGTGCATTTGACTTTCAGAAACAAGAAGCTTCCATTCCACTGACGAAGATAACTGATATTAACGCTGAGTCAGGTTGTGCTACAAGCACTTCTGGAACAACATGCCTGAGGAGTCATCTTTTAATCTCTCTTAAAAACACATTTTAATCCATATGGAAACTTGTTGATTTACTTTCATCTTATTATATTTTGATTGTTTGATCTATCGGTCTGTACTAGAATATTTTGTATTTATTATTTTCACAAATCTGTTTTGAGAAGTGCTATATAAATAAAGTTATTATTATTATTATGTGTGTGTGTTTGTCTGTTTTGTAGCTGGGTACACGTGTCTTAAAGGTGATTAATAAAAAAATCAATCCTAAAACAAACTGGAAGCCAAAGAAGGGCAGCTACAACAGGAGTAATATTTTCTCTTTTTGCACTTACATCCATACAGACACTTACAAAGAGAGAGAGAGAGATGTATTTTGTGGGGAAAAAACATCTTCAAATGCAGACTCCACAAAGCAGTTAATGTAATTACTAATTCACAAAGGAGAAAAAAGATACGAAAGAAGAGAAAGGAAAGTGATTTCAGACTAATGAATCAGTGAGGGAGGAAATTTTACTGCTATGCTACTGCACTATTAGATGATGTTCGATTTAGCAAGCCAAGTTCATGGTAGGAGCCTATTGCTAAATGTAATGCTTGAATTGAATAAAGGCATTAAACAAAAGTGAACAGAGGACTGACAGTTTGGTCCACCCATAAATCTATAAATAGTAAAACTGAGCTTGTTCTATTCTTGGTTTACATTAGAGAAAGCTTATATAATGTTATTACCACACTACTCACTAAACTGCTATATTTGTCCACATCTGTTTCTATTTTTAGCACATGTGCACACACACACACACAGACACACACACACACACTACAAATAGGCAACTTGCACATATTTCCCACTTGCACCTTATTGCACACATCTCTTGTCTTGTTATATGTTTTGTCTTTTTTTATAATTTATTATGTGAATTTGTTTTTTTAGATTTTATATCTTTGACTCGTTCCTTCTTATATTTTTGACTTGTTTTTCTTCTGTTAAATGTTGCACCATCAGATCAAGGCAAATTCCTTGTATGTGTAAACTTACTTGACAATAAACCCCATTCTGATTCTGATTCTGATTCTGATTCTGGTTTAGATTGTCCCAGCAGCACGTGTTTGTGTACAGTAGTTTGACTGTACCACATCCAGTCAGTCAGTCAGTCAATCAGTCTTGGTCACAGCTTCCAGGGTTTGGATCAGACCAAATGTAGCTGTGCCACCTGACTGAAGTCCCCACTGCTTCAAACCAAAGACTCCTCATATGAGGTGCACCTTATAAATGGCAGAATTAACAGAAACAGTCCACCATCCCAGTTCCTTGTTCTTTTGTCTTCAACCAACACTTTCACTATGAACATACAGTATAATTTTCTAAACTACAGAACTCTGAGCCACGTTTAATCTCCACCATTTTATTCTAAAAACATTTATGTATGTATATGCATGTATGTATAACCTGTGTGGCAGTTTGAAAAGCGTCTGATCATCCGTGAAGATAATAATAAAATAATAGTCCCATTCATTCATCATCCTTGGGTAGGAGCAGCCTTTCTCGTGAGCTACTGCTGAAACTCTGCCAACATCCAGGTAGAGGCCTGAACCTATAGAGGAGACATATTGATTTTTAACTATCTCCATCGCCATGGTGTGCATGTATTTTACATGTAAAGAAAGCTGTCTTTCAGATAGTCAAGGACAGTGTGAGGTGAAAAGATGGGTGTTCAGATGGGCTCTGTAGCCCTCAGTTCTGCTGATGCAGGCTATACAGTGTTATCTGTAGCACATTATCTGACATGGATGGATGGATGGAAGAGGGAGGCAGGACAACCACTTTCATGGAGAAGCACATGTCCTCTCCTCCTCCTTCTCTCCTGTCCTCTCCTCTCCTCTGCCTGTGGCTTTTTCTCTCTCTCTATGGAGACATAAGGGCAAAATAGCAGCATTTTACATATCTGACAAAACATGAGATGTAAGTCTTTAAGTATCTGTCAAATGTACATTCATCAGTTTCAATATATGATACCTCATACATGATATATATGACCATGTGTGAAGATAGCAATCTTTTGCATCTCTTCTCTGTTTTTTTTTTCATACTTAGAGGTAATAATATATTTCAAGGCATCACATGGATAGTCTGGAGGGTGTTGGAGAATGTTGAGGAGACAAAAAAGTGTGTGTATTCTTTTTCTGTATATTCTTGTTTTGTTGCAAAAGGTTTGTGCACATGCCAGTGACAACGTCTGAGATGCACGTCTGGGAACCGCCGTTAGAGGGC
>OOFE01034409.1:0-11942 GCA_900323365.1 Monocentris japonica | reverse complement strand
AACTGCCTTCATCTTTGCAATAAAAGAAGAAGTAAAATAAAAAAAAACAAACATATATTTTAACCAGAGCTTCATAAAAAAAAACAAAAAAAAAACATTTTGCCAAAGTTGTCATGCTGCCGACATTTACGTGTTGCTGGGGAAAGAGCAAACCACTTTCGATGCGGCCGCTAGAGACATATAATGCAAACCGTACATGTAGATAAATCACACCTGGAAACAGTCTAGATACACATTAATTCAGAGTGGAAAATAGGAGTTGCACTACGCGTTGATCAGTGTAGCCCAATGGCATCGGTTGACATTTCACACAGCGATATGCGGCCGCTGTCGGTTGCCACGACTCTCAACGAAGTTCCAGAGAGTATCACTGGGGGAGTTTTTTTTCGAGGAAGGGTAGGGACACCATTTTGGCCCATGCATTTATTCATTTTAGAGGGAAGCACAAATATGCAGCCACACAGTGCTTGGTGGGATTTTGTCCGCTTTGATCTGCTGTTGAATTCAAATCAAATATTTTGAACCTCACCCAGCTCAGCTGTTACCAGGACTCTCAAACATAATAAATTCAGGATTTACTGGCAGGCTTCATATTTCTCTGTGTGAGGCTGTACTAATTTATCAGGATTATCTACATTCCACCAGAGATAAGAACCGAAGGCACAATGAGGTTTCGACGTCTTCCTAAAGGTCTTTAAATGCAGAATGTATAATAAGCTGTTGCTAATTTGGTTTTGCGCTTGATCCTTGAATAAGAACCATTGATGTCTAAAAATATTTTTTTTTAATTGTTTCCAGTGCAAAACATAAATAAGGGCATCAAAGCTAATTTGCACATATGCTTGAACAAGTTTGAAAGTAGAAAAAGAAAAACAGCCTACTTCCTGCACATCTTTGAAATCTATTTTCCGACCCGTACCTGTGTGCGCATCCCGCTGGCGAAACCTAAGCTTTGTATGACTACTCTGTTCTACGCCGTGACTTCGACTTAGTTTATGGAATGCGACCCTGCTGGGTTTTCATTTCCTCTTTCTAAAAAAAGGAATGCAATCAGAGTACCGATGCTAAAATCATTACCTAATGACTAAAGCCTTTGTATGGCTTCTTCCATGCTGCGGCATTTACTTTTATAGACCCATATTCAGGCAGACGTCCCCGATTATTGTTTAGAGGGGAGCGTTTTGAAAAGTTTGTTTGAGACTCCAATTGATTCAAATGTGTCTAGGTCTTGATCTAGGTCTGGTCCACACAAGCGCTGTGTAATTTTCAACCCATTCATGAGTGTAGGTATTATTTTTCAGCACAAGATGTGTTAAATCGTAGTAAGAGCGCAGCCATATTGAGGCAACATGTGTTGCTATGATCACATGTGGTGTTGCGACATATACAAATCAACTCATGTCACTTGCACAAACATTCAATCACAAACTGAAGCGGTCATCAGAAGAATCTCTGTGAGGACTGTAGCACATAGAACACTATCATTGTAATAGTGGGCATGCTGCAGGTTTGGGAATATTACTGCCATTTTTGCCATTTTATTATTGTTTTTTTGTTATTGTTGTTTTTGCAGGTACCAAAGCACGTAGTGAATGATCCATAATCTGAAATGATCTCATGAAAACTAAGAATAATTCAGCATTGTTTCCTTATCTATCTGCCAATTGTCAAACTGGCTCTTTTAAAGGCTCTTTTTTTGAGGTGTGAGGGGCTGAATGGTGGCACAGCAATATTCCTAAAAACAAAAAAACAATTATGTTATTTATTCATGTCTGACCGCAGTTTTCAAACTTCTGGACAATTACGGCCCTACCCCGAATGCATTTTCATGGCATCTCTATGTCCTTTCAAAATCAAAGACACATGTCGACAGTATGGAGAATCGTTTAATTTGCCTGGTGCTCCTCTCGGAGCATAAATCAAGCCGATCCATCTCTCTCCGACCTGGTCCCTGGTGGCTTACTTAGAGCCATGCCAACACAGCAGTGCCTGTGGAATGAACAAGCGTAAGCATGCAAGGGCTGTCCTTAAGCTGAGCCGTCTGACGGTATAAACAGGCCTCCCTGCCTCCTCTTGAGAGCAATAGGGATCAACCGAGCTTAGTGGGCATGGCCTATGAGGGCCAAGACAGGGCCAAAACATGCAACACACAACACAATTGTCTTAAGGATCGCTGCACTATCGAGCATGAGAAAACTGCCCCACATCACATTGCTCACAGTATCGGAACAGGACCTTGATGCACTCCGCTGAGGATACCCGGCAGACGAAGGCCTTATGAATAATTCTGAACACTCTCTCTCTTCCGGGGTGATTTAGGAAAGTGAGGCCCTCAAAAACAATTAGCGAGCTCACTATCCGCCTGCGAGAAGAAGGAGACTACGAAATAAGGCCTATTAGTTAGTACAAGAACCCCAAGAAACCGAGATGATCTTCGGAGCAAAAATGATGTACGTGTTAGTTTGGTATTAGCGGCAAAGGAAATGACGAGACATTTGCTAGTAGCTTCATTTCCTCAACTGCTTTATGGCCATACATAAATGCTCAAATTGGTTTGTAACATATGCTCTCCTCGCTCTGTTTACTTCCTTCATTTAGTGTGACTGAATCGCTTTATTAGTGATTATCCCCCAAAAAGCTGCAGGAATGCACAGCACCACACCTCATCATGCAATTTACCCATATAGTGGGAATGGGAAATTGCAAATGGTAGTCTTTTGCATCCTCAAATATGCCCCTGGGCTGCTTGTCCAATGACACAAATCATCAATTAAGATCTCAGCGGGGTTTGGGGATAATCTAAATTGGCATTATCCCTATCTAGCAATATTTAGAACCGTGTGGGGTGCACCACAACAAAGAACAAACATCTCTGAGGGTGATTGGTGGCGATGCGGTTAGACTGATGGAAAGAGGAAGTGTGTGTGTGTCTATAAACGTTCACAATTGAATCAAGCGCTTTGAAGCACTGACAAAAGGTACATACCCAGTTGAATAGCGTACAAAAAGGTAACTGGCGTTTTTTTTTTTTTTTTTGGTCTTTCGGCGGCGACTGACAACAACAGCGGCATTCAAAAGCATTTGCATCGACTTCGACGGGAGGTGCGAGTTTAGCTCTCCTGGAAACGTTTGGCTCAGTGTTCTGCACCTGTGTTGGACGGAAGGAGCTAAAGGTTTTAGTCTGAGTCGCCCTTGTGATTTTCTTGGTGGGGGGGGGAAGCAAATGATTGGTAAACAAACGGTTCGGGGCGTATTTAATTTAGCTAATATGCTCTCAGTGCTGCGAAGGGCCTCACGTGTCATCGACGCTTTAATAAAAACGAGGTAAAGTTCAGTATGAACACCCTGAAAGGTTTTACCAAAAACAGAAAGAAAGAAAAGAAAGAAAATGTGACAGAGAGGAAGTTCAGTGCAAGTTTTTTTCTCCCACACATTCCAACAATTTATGATAAATGACTTCATTTTCTAAATTTGGATATCTATATACAGCTATATTCCGACTTAGGTTTTATTGGAGGTTACTATGAGCTTGAGCAGCAGAGATCCAACAGGGCGAAATAGCTGGCAGTGGATGCGAACATGTGTCGACTAGGTCAGGCTCACAGAACTACCAGAATATGACTCACAGCCTGCTAATCTGTGCCTTTTTAATTGCAAGAGGAGATCATTAAAAACAATTTGCACCGGGCCCCAGCTTTTCGAGGCAGGCTCCCTGAGAGACGCGGCTCCGTCAAATCACACTGACCGGGATTCGCGCCAATCAAACATCTTCTTGGAGTGAAATACTCATTCCTGCATTTGTGGAATAAACCAGTCATCCGAAATAGAAAGTGGTGAGAGGCACACAAAGAAGGCCAGTGTTCAGGCGAGGGAGCGCTTGCGGGGCAGGGGTACAGGCTGAGAGTAAACACTAGACTTCACTGAGATGCAAATAGTTTGGACTTATTCTGCGTTGGGGATCGTTTCAAAGAAAGAGAGGGAATCGGGCCGAGTAATGAAGGGAAGTTTGTTGCTATGCGCTTAGAGACCCTTGTCTGTGCTTTTGAAATGCAGACAAGAAAAGGTGAGAAAAATAGCCGACATTTTTGCAGTTTGCAATTTTCTGGAATGAAATGCAAGTAGTTTTGTATGAAATGCTATACTGCCACAGCGTATTATGGAAAACTGTTGCTCACTAAGTGACACTGAAGAGAGCTGACAGATCCAAACAGGTACTATCACAAAAATAAAAACAATAAATGCACATACTGGAACCACCATATGTGGATAAAAGTCCAAAATGTCCCACTAATTATATTTCTTCTTCATCAAATTGGTATTAGTAGTCTGGGCCTCTTTGTTTATTTTTGCCACACACACACACACACACACACACACACAACTGTCTCATTGAGAATTACCTCATTTAGATTTATTCTGAACAAAGACGTGGTCAGCTAACTTGAGTCAAACCTTTAGTGTCTAGTTATTTTCTGTAGGCTATAAAATCAGTACAACACTGTGGGAAACATCTGAACATTTTTACAAAGCACAGCAACTTTGCCAGTCAAAAACAAAAGCCTTTCTTTTTTTTTATCAGTTGTTGCAGCTCTTCCACTAAAATATAGCCTGACTACCTGAATATGAGAAATATAATGTGCACTGGCAGTGAAAAGACAAATGTCAGTTTCTGCACCGAAAAGCCCCACCAACAAATATTAATTGTATGTGTTAATTCAGATAAATAGCCAGGAAGCCGCTGCGGCATTCAGGAGCTAATTGACAAAGCCTAGGAAGAAAATGTCAGCTTCCTGTTTGCGTTCATTCTCCCCGATCCGATCATTATTATTATTATTATTATTCTCAAAATGATGGACTTGCACAAAAGCATCCGCTGTAAAAAAAAAAACTAAAAAAACAAGCCCACCCCCGAAAAAACAAAACAATCACAACAACACATCCTAGACAGGCTACTAGCATCAGACATTACCAACACATTTTTTAATCCAAACGTCGCATCAAGCGAAAAATCCAACGGTCTTTCAGTCCAGCACAAAAATGCATCTCCTCTCCTTTCCCTCTCTCTTTTTTCTCCCCCTCCTCTACACCCCTCTCTCTCGCTCTCTCTCTCTCTCTCTCTCTCTCTCTCTCTCTCTCTCTCTCTCTCTCTCCCCTCTCTCTCTCCCTCACTCTCGCTCTCCCTCTCCCTCCCTCTCTCTCTCTCTCTCTCGCTCCCTCTCTCTCTCTCCCTCTCTCACTCTGGCCTGGCTGGCTGTTTGACTGTATGAATAATGTCCTGCCTTTTGTAATGAAGGGGGGGAAAAGGGGAAAAAAGGACGCTGGAGTGGTGAAGCCCTGCTCCCATGCACTGACATTGAAAATGAATGACAGCTTACCTGCATGCCAATCTTCATCAGACTGACACTGGGCTGACAGCACAGCCTATACTCCTCCACACAGCCGGTGACGTCAGCCAGACCAGGCCCCTCCCACCTCCATCTCTATCTCCTCTCCCCGATTTCCCAGCGTTGGGCTGGTGATGCTTTCGTGAACCCATCGGAAATTTTGGTATCAAGCGTCGAGCTGTGCAAGAACGGCGGTGGTAATTGGTGGTAATTTTATTTTTGCTGCATCCATGTTGTGTGGGAATAACGGTCAGAATGGCTTGATGGTTCAGACCAATCACTTGTAAATGTGTGTTAAAAAGTGTTTTGAAGCGATCAAGATGCCGTGATGGAAAATTTCTGTAGATTTTGGTTGCTACTGATCAGCTTTTTCACACTTAACACATATTGTATAGTTCCCCTGTTGGTGACATTAGTATTGAGGAAGTCAGAGAAATTGGGTTCCTTTGCCAAACTCTGAGTTCCGAACTAGCCTAGTATTTATAACCTGAAATCTGGTGTGAAAGGATGCCACGTCAACATTCATTCATTAATTATCTTTACCCACTGATTCCTATTCAGGGTCACAAGGGGCTGGAGCATATCCCAGCATGCATTGGGTGGAAGGCAGGGAAAGGTTCCAACAGGTTGCCAGTGCCAGGGCGAATACAGACAGACAGACAGACAAACACACTCACACCTGTGGGCAATTTAAAGTCTCCAATCCACCTGACTTGCATGTCTTTGGACCGTGGGATGAAACCCACGGAAACACAGGGAAAACATTCAAACTCCACGCAGAAAGAACCAGGGCCAGAAATCAAACTTGGGAACCTTCTTGCTGAGAGGCAATAGTGCTAACCACTGACCCACTGTGCCACCCACTCTGTCAACAACTCATCGTAAATATGATGTACTTTTTGTTACATATTATTTTTTGGCATTCTGTGTAAATAATTAGTATTGCTGTATGCTCTTTTTCACTCTTGGTTTTAATTGCTACCTTTGTCTTTAATAAATTAATTATTCTTTACTCTGCAGCATGAAGTAGCTCTTTCTTAAATAAAAGAAAAGCCAGAAATAAACACTGATTTTGTTACAGGGTCCATTTTCTTATCATTTCCAAACAAAACCTCTTGAATGCACAGCAGGTCATATTGACTAAATCCAAATGCCGGAAGTAGGAGCTTGCTAAAAGCACTTGAAGGTAACATGTCTCCTTCCAGTAAGCAACACGCACAAATACCACCACCATGAGTAGCAGCAGCTGCAACGCACACGCACACCTTTTAAACGTTTAAACGCGGATCTGGCCAGCCCCCTGTCGGTCCATATGAATAATTACATCCTTCAAAATGACAGGTGACCAAAGCATTTTCGAACCAAGGCCACAAATACGGGCCCTGAGTATAAAAGACACGAGTCATTTATCCTGTGGACATTGTCAGTGAAAACACAGTAGCCTAATTGCACTGATTGTCAAATAGGGTACAATAGAAATCCCCTATAGAATAGAATGTATTTTTTGGTAGCGGGCTCTCTCTCTGGTCTGATAATTGGTTTCTCGGTTATATTCGATTATTCAGTTGCGTTGCACGCCGATTGTGATACTCTGTTTGAACTTCATTTCCCAGCATTCTCCTCGGCATCTAGCAAAAACCATCTGTTTGGACTTCATTTGTGCGCGCTCATTTATTTTCCCGACGTTCTACTCGGTTTTAGTAAGAGTCCTTTTTATTGGCTAGGCTTGAATTCGTGTCTCCAGTAAGATGTAAGTTTACTGTTATCGAGAAGCGGAGCTTGTTACTAGGAAGCGGCGATACGGGATACCAACGCAAATGTTTAGCAGATAACGGGTTATATGAACAGTTACTTTTCAGTTTTCTCCGGAAAGGCATGTCGGACAGCAAAACGCTTATTTAGCAATAAGCATGGAAATGTCAGTTTGATAGCACTAATGTTAGCAGCGACAGCTAGCGGTAGATAACTAACAATTAAAGCCCACGTCTGCAAATGTCGCTTAATGTCACCAACGTCATGCTCGTTTAGCCACCGAATTAAACTGTCCCCTGTCCGTGAGTGAACCACTCTAAAACTTTGTTAAACAAGCATGGCCAGCGCCGTGTTGGGCGTCGGTACAGGCGTTTTCCTCATTGCTCTCGTCTGGATTTTGGCTCTCCTGTTTGGGATAATCCTTTTGCGAGCATCTGGGCCGGCAAAGTGAGTGACAACAGGGGCAACAGTTTCAACAGGCACACACTTGCACTGCTGTTAGAAAATCTTTGCCTAATGAAGAGTAAGCCCTATACGTCCCTGTCTGATGTAAGGAGAGACGTCATGCTAAACTCCTTTCAAAATAATGTTGCTTTGATTATAGGTGAAGGTGTACACCTCGTATAACACAACTAAGACATTTACATCACTGGAGTACTCCCGTGAATTCGGCTTATACTTGACTCACCAAGTAGCACCTTTTCACAACAAAAGCTCAAATTTCAGATGGTTCACACTGCTTACTACCGCCCACCACGGTGTTTTAGCGGAGGAAGATTGTGGGAATAACAGTCGAACCCATTCCATTCTAAGATGAAATTTTATTGAAAATAAGTGCTGCTTGGTGTATTGAATGCATGCCGAATTGAAGACTGGGGCCTAATGCTGCCTAAAGGTCTTAAACTATGATCTATAGCAGGTGCGTGTCGTTTGCCGGTAAGCAAATTATCATTTAACTGAAAGATTTTGAATGGAGTTTGGTTTGACTTCCTCGCCATGCAAGAGGGAATGGTACATATCTGAGCTATAATCAAGAAATGAGGCTGCAAATCTATCAGATTTGAGCCACTGATTCCTGCCTTTTAATTGTTTGAGGAGCCATGTAGTTTACCAGAAACAGTAAAATTAACTTTACTATGTACCAGTTGCTTTATTTACTGAGACTCTGCCTCAACAACTCTTCTCCAGAGGTCTTCTGAAGTTTCTTTTGACCGGGGAAGAGTCCACTTCAACAGCTCTCTTTATTTGGAGCGCAGACTCTGTTGGTAACCAGACGTTGAGGATTTTTATATGACAGGACAACTCTAACCCACCTGAACGTCATCTCACTGATTGGATCGCCTGACTTCAATTATCCCCTTTCATAAGTCATTATCCTGGAGGTTCACATACTTTTTCAAGCTTAGGCTGGTAATGTTTGAACAATATGATGATTAAGAGATGTTATTCTGTTGCTTTGAACTGTGTGTGTGTGTGTGTGCGTGTGCGTGTGCGTGCGTGCAGGCTAGGGGTGGTCCCAGTATTCCTCCTGGCTCTCATCATTACTCTGGCGCTGGTGTTTTTCCCTCGCAGCTCAGAGACCCCCTCCCCTTTCAAAGAGATTGAGGTGAGCTCTATACACTGATCTGAAACTCACACACACACACACATCATTTAAGCGCCATGGTCGCTGCTATGTATATTGTATTGGTTGATAGTGACAGGACAATATGCTACTCTTCAAATCTAATGTGCTGCATAGTTGCAAGGGAAGAATGTATATGTTCCCCTATAGTACTATATTGATACGCTGATACCACATGGAGATACAGTATATGCTTTATGATATTTGCTCAAAGAACTATAAATGAAAGATGATCTAATGGCGTTTTTTAAATTGGAAAAATATGGTTTGAAAGGTGTTAACATGATGAATCGACATTTTATTACATGAGGAGACAATTTAAGCTTTTTACTGCAGTCAAGTACAAGAAAAGGAAATAACGTTCATATCAACGTATGAAATCACACTACTTATTGCATTGCAAAACATTATGAATTGTGATATTATTGTGGCCCAAGTATAATATAATGGTGCTGTACGTTAGTTGGCAGGCCTGGAATTTTGTCATTTTTGGTGCAAGGCCATTTGGCTTTCTTTGTTATTAAATGTTTAGGGCACAAAGACCACTGAGTGAAATATTGAATTGAGTGCCCATGAAAAAACAACTGACTTTAGCTGAATGCCAACTTGTTTTGTACCTCCAAAAATTTAAAATGTATTTTAATGACAACTTCTGCTCTCTGGATGCACCATGAGAGACCAAGAAAGGTACTAAATATATTTATAATTTATTTCATAATTACATATGAGTAATTAATAAAATACAGCAGGACCACTTTCCTTCTCAATGTCCTTCTCATTCAAGGAATTCACAGTACAGTAAGAAATATTGCCTAAAAATCTCAATCAGGCAATTTACTCAATAAAGCAACCAGGACAAGGTACTTGGGAAGTTCTGATATCATCCGGGATACTGGCGCATATATCCTATTTGCCATTGATTTTTCGTGGTCAAGGTGTCAAGTTATTCGGTTGAAACATGGCAGTAAGCCTTCAGAACTCTAGGTCCTCTCACTTGTGGGGTGAAGACGATACTGTGGCGGGAGAACATAGGCAGAAATTCTTTATTTGCAGGTACATGGATATAGGTTAAATTCAGCAGCAGGATATTAAAGGTGCATATAAACAGCCTATCCCAAATAAGACCTTCACCGGGATATGAGCCAGTATCCAGAATACTGTGTGCATGTAAACGTAGCCACTGTGTGTGAATAAGTGTGTGTGTGCGCTAGTCATAAAGGCCTGTTCTGCTTTATCTTAGTCCAACAGCAACACAGAACATACACACCCCCATGTTGCCTCCAGGTCGTGCCAATAAGCCGACCAGATCTGCCAAGCAAGCTGCCACCCCATAGAAATAGCAGAGCAGAGCCCCGTCCTGGCCAGCTCACATTTTATAGCCTTTGTGCAAAGGGAGAAGCCAGACCAGAAATACTGAGATGAAGGGAAATGTGACTTCCTGGGTTTCTGTGCAAGCCTTATGGGTAAAATCAACTCGTGCCTACCTCGATGATTGAGGCCTGTAGTTAAAGATACTGTGTATGAAATCAGTTGTGGTCATGATGACACTTTCTAATGCTAGCAAGAAGTGATTATCAGTGTTGCACATGGTAGCAAGTTCTCCATCTAAATGGAGAGGGCGTATGAAAACAAAATCATTTGGATAGGAGCTCACAGGGCTATAGACTGTAGAAATTATGGCAAGTCTTTTGACAATGGGTTACTTATTACTCATTAAGGGCCTTGTTTAAAGTATTTTTCACCCACCACTAATTGATGTTTATGCTGAAATATTTATTAGATTAATTTTGAAATTATTGTAAATATACAGGAGTAGCAGTACTGAAATGATGCATGTAAAAAGGCCAAGCCCATGTGATCACATATTTATACAAAGGCAAACAAACACGAGAAGTGCTGATTCACTGGTGATAGTAAACAGCATTTTATGTTCAGACCATGTTTTAAGTGGAGGCTATTTGCCAGTGAACCTACACAGTGCTTGGGCCTGGACTAGAAAACAGAGGGATGTAAGGCTGGCCTATAAAACCTACAGATATTTAACTTGGAGTTTTGCACATTTAGCATGGTAACCAGATGGCGATTCCTGATTAATAACTGCATGGCATATTGTGTGCATGTGTGTGTTTACCTATGCCAATGCATGTTTATGTGTATATGTATGTGTTGTTTTTTTTGTTTGTTTTTTTTTTGTAATTTTGTGTAAGAAATGTCTAACCTCTTGCTGTTACACAAAATAAAATATCATGGTGCCAATTAGGCCAGCCCCAGAGCAGGGGTGGGGGTTTTATACTAGAGCCCCCCTCCCCCACCTGCCTGCCTGCCTGCTACTACGCTTGGGCTCAATGCCACATTAATAAAACATGGCCCCTACTTTGGGCTCCTGCTTGCTGCCTAATTGGCAAATTAAAAAGTGAGATGTGTTAAATGCATCCATGAGAGACAGCATACACCACCCCACCTCTCTTAGACACCATTACATACACACACACCTACTCACATTCCACGATGGTCCCTGTGAAAGCTCTGTCTTTAGTCAGCAGTAGGGCTGGTAATATCTGGCTTAAGGGAGTTTTCTCGGTTAGTATTCTTATTCATGGATGGCTAATGATCTAAATATTACAGTTTTTTACAACCACTTACACTCTAAAACTGGTACTTCACTGAAACCATTAACTCATGTACCTAATCTTCAGGCCAAGTCTGCAAAACTACAAGCACATTTTTTGCTTTACACTCAGTTTGCAATTTTATAACACACTTTTTGCAAAGCGCTAAATACAGTTGTCTACATTAGACACATTCAAAATTAAAATCTCTTGTGTTTCATTTGGAAAACACTGCCATTCAAAATACCACACTCATACCAATTGCCTACACCCAGTCCTTGTGTGTGAAAACACTTAAAGTGAATTTGTTCACTTAGAAATTAGAGCTTTAGCACTACAAATAGGCCACAGGTTAGCGCTCTTGGTTTGGACAACAATGGAGGCCAATATTGGAGTGAGAGTAAGAGGAGCACAAGGACAGGGACATGGAAGAGGAAGTGGAAGGAAGAGAACTATCACTGATGAGATGCAGGCCACTTTGGTTGACCATGTGGTCAACTTGTGGTCACCTATCTTCTAGGTGAAGATAAATTATTTTTATTATTTTTTTTTCCCTTTTGTATTTTATTGTGT
>OOFE01034385.1:3255-21328 GCA_900323365.1 Monocentris japonica | reverse complement strand
AAAAAAATAATATTTATATATATATATATATATATATATATATATGAATAGAAGCACAAAAATGGAAAATAACAAATCTAAACAATATTATATATATAAACAACATATGTAGACTATAGGAGTGGCAAGTTTGGAGAAAAAGTTACTTACAGATGTGACCAGCAGTCTCAATTGCTTACCTAGATATTTATTTTATTTTTTTAATTTAACCTTTATTTTACCAGGCAAGTCATGAAACAGATTCTTATTTAAAATCTAAATGACCAAATATGAAATATGTGCTATACATATATGTGAATAAAAGTATTTCTAAACTCTAAACAATAAAGTTATTATTATCATCCTGGGTTTCAATAGAAACTTTGTCCCATGACCTGCATCATCATCGTGCCCTGCCTGCAGTGCAGTATGTTGTCTGTCTGACGTCTGGTACCTTGCAGTGCAGGCGCACCCAGCGGCTGTAGAGGGCGTGTTTACAGAGTCTGGAGGGGCGACCCAGATCGTCTTTCCCCGTGGTGGCGTTGACCACCTCTAGTCCTTGGTCTCCCACTGTCCAGTTCACGCTGAAGTTGGGCGCTTTTCCTGGCTGGCGAGCTTCCGCGTTGCTTATTCCTGCAGAACACGGAAAAAAAAGTTAGGATCCCCCGTTAGTTTACAGTAAGTATGAGGGGATAAAGGGCAGTGAAATTAATTTGTCAACAAAATAAAAAAATAAAATCCCAGTAAAATCCCAATTCAAATCAGATTCTGCTTCACTTTAAAAGTATATTGCACATGGAATTTGAGTATGAATGCTTCACATTTTTTCAAATGATGTAAAGGGATCCTCACACAGGGTTCTCACCGTGGCCCTCATGTACAATTCCATGACTTTTGCATGACTTTCCAAAATAAGTCAGAGCCATGGCTTAAAAGTTTTATTCCTTCCTGGTTTGTAAATGTTTTTCTAAAGGAAAAACACCATCTAATGCAATGAATGTGTAGAACAAGTTGAAAATACATTCTGCTATATTCCTATAACGTGACACATTTGTAAAATTCCCTGCGTTCCCCAGAGAATTTATCAAATTCCCTGGAATACACCTCAAAATTCCATGATTTTCAGAAATTCCGTGACCAGTGGAAACCCTGTCTTTCAGACTTTTTTTGGACCCGCGGATAGCCTGGTATACTCCAGATGCATTTTAATGTCAGTTGTAATGTCAGCCTGGAAAACTGGAAATCACTGAACTGGAAAGGTTTGGCAAAACCACAGCCTAATTCTCACCACTGAGCAGTGGTCGGTTCAAGGTGAACGATTGCGGCAAATCCTCGATGTCTGTAATCCTCTGGTACATGGCTCGGGAGAGGTGGTCGGCGTGGTAGAGGCTGCCCAGGATGATGCTGGAGAAGTAGATGGGCTCGGTGAAGTAGCTCATCAGAGAGCCTTGAAATCCGACCACGTTCCACCTGGCAGGGGAGAAAGCGAAGGGTTTCATTCCACCAGGCAACATATCCAATGTGCGTCAACAATTTGGAACCTCATTCTCATCGCTGAAGACTTCCAAAACTAAGATGATTACATACCTCAAGTGGAGGCTTTTTCATTTGGGAATGAAATGAAACTACTGCATATAATTCTTTAAATGTATATTCAAGTAATCTGCAACATTTTCATATAAATAATCCGTTTTGCTACTCTATTGATGATTGATATAGCACAATAGTGATTCACCCGATGCCCAGTTGATGAAAGCTTCTACATTTGCTGTTCCAAACACTCTTTCACCTTCATCTATTGCACTTAAAGGCTAGTTTTTATCTGGAGTTCTGTGATGCAATTTGCTGTAAAAGATCATCCAGCCACCCCATGGTCTTTTCAGCCATTCTACTAATATGGTGCCCTACATTTGAAAAGGAGAGAAAGGAGGAGAAGGCCGTTTCACCTAACAGGAGATGGCAGCTTGAGCAAGTCCTTGAGCAAGCACAAATAAATCCAAACATACAAATCTAAAAAAAAAAAAAAAAAAAAATCAACATTATTGTTTGCGGTGATTCTCCTGAAAATGCAAAGTTGATTCCAGTCCGAGGGGGTCCTGGCTAATACCGGCTCCCTGGCAAGATTAATCAAGAAGCCCAATCAAACCTTCGGTGCCCTAATGATACCCGGAGAACTGCAGCTCGCAGCTGAGGGAGAAACGGCATGATTGCGGCGTGACAGCGAGATAATCTAGCTTCTTTACAAATGCACATAATAGGAATCATTAGGGTTCCAGGTGACACCCAGCGATACCTAAAGTGGGTTTTCCTGTTTCAAAAGGGAAAACTATATACTACAGCTAGATTATAGGCTTTGTTGACTCGCATGTACAATTTAGTGTATAATTTAGCTCTTTAAAGCTGCACTAGACAAAATATCTATATAAAAATCCACCTGATTTATCAGCCTAAATCACAAAGTGGGGCTGCAAGAGAGAAGAGTGTCCCATCCCATCGACCCTGTTTGCCCAAATTAAATTCTGGTGTTGGCTATACAGGAAGTGATGAATCGAACCTCAAGAGTCTCCTAAACATATACTGGCTATTCCAGCTATAGGTTGAATAACTATTGTGTTGTATCAATCAGTGATGGAGAGTCTATGAAACCCACCTGTGAACACCTAAAGAGCTCCAGGCTGTTTTGGGGGGTTTCTAGCAGACAGATGAGCCACTGCCCTGATTGGCTGGCCATACTAGAGGCTCCACCCCCACTTACCTACCCCAAACATAATTGGTCAACAACAGTCAAGTCAGTTTTCTACATCACAAACCAATTATGGTCTTGCTGGCCCGTTTCAGAGCAGCCATTTCTTCGAAACACAACTTTGGCAAAACAACAAATACAATTTTCACTTTTTTACTGCAAACAAGGAACATCCTCAAGTGAAAACCCATGAAAAATATTAGATCATCCATTTCTAAAGATACCTGCACTTTAACTTGCAGTCAGGGGGGAAAAAAAGGAAAAAGGGAGGTGGATAAAATACAAACCTGGCGATTTTGTCACTGCAGGACATGGTAAGCAGCCTCTCGCCCTGGAGAACCCCGTCCCACGTCTGAATGGTATTACTGGAGCGTACTGGGATGGTTCCCTCCCCAGACTCAATCTTGGTGCGCAGCTGCCCGCGGGCTTTCCTGTTCGGGTGTCTGTCTCCCTGGTCTGTGGCAGAAAACCACAAATAAACTTTATGTTATACTGTCACTTGTAGCCAGGGGGTGGGGGGTCTGAAAATGAAAACAATTAGACTATCAATTAAATGAAAGACATTGCCCAAAATGACCATATCTATGGGGGTTTGTCAGGGTTGGGTAGTTACGGTAGGTTTGGTATTAAGCACAACATCTGGAGGTGGAGTAAGGCTAGTGAACCTGGTGGTATTTTGAGGAATATCACAATACCTTCCTGTGTGATAATAGGACCTAGTCTGGACATTTGGGTATGAATTTAGTTATGTTTACTGTATTTGGCTGCCTGGGTGAATTGATGCTAGCAATGCTTCTCTCTCTCTCTTGATCTTAAACCCAAGATCAAATACAACTCATTATTATTGTATAAAAATGAAACAAGTCAAGCAGGCCAATACATCATTCAAATAATGATGATGAATTTCCTTGATAGGATTGAGTCAGCCAACTCTTAATCGTAGCCATACTGGACATCTACAACTTTGACAGCATTTTCTCTTTATCCACTAACCCTCCACTCCAGCTTCGTGAGGTGAGAAGATACGGGCATCCCCACATGGGGAGGTGCTGATGTAGAGGTGGAACTGGACATTTTCCTTCAGCCTGAAGCCATATCTGTTGTCACACCTGGTGAAGACTGATTTCTGATGCTCCTCTTTGTTGTTGCTGGAGGGATGGAATCAAAGGGAGATGATTGGTAATGTTAAAGGACATTATTTTCCAGTGAGGATGGTAAGGTTTGTGTTGGCCTTATGGAAGTACACCTGCAGTCTGATAAGGCAAAAACACATAAAATCCAGATGTAAATGCACCTAAGAAAGATCCAGTCATCATTTCGAATTCACATACAAAAACTACGTACACAGAAATAAAGCATGGACTGCATGGATCCAACCACAACGTGGATAGTGGCATACTCAAAAATGGATTGTCAGGATACTGATGGATGGGATGGGAACAAGTGAGACAAGGTGTTTGCTGGTAAGTTTAATTTTGCGTGGTAATCTGTGTTTTGCAAAGGCAAAGAGGAAAAATCCGATTTCACTGTGTATCTGCAGGTTGCAGAAATCCAAATGTTCTTTATAAGAGTGAATGTGCAGCATAAAGAAACCTGTTATTGCATGGTGAAAAAAAAGACCTCAAATAACCGCATTTACTTTTTATAAATATAGCTCACTTATTTATTTTGAGGCCCTGATGTAACTGTCAGTATAGGTTGAATCACTACTGTATTACATCAATCCACGATAAAGGATTATTCATGGATTGTTAGTCACAGATTATTACTTTAATGCTAGGTGCAAAGGTAGACCACCTCAGTAACACAGGCCTCAGTTCTGTGCTGTAGTACTCACCTGAGGAAATGCTCCAGTTGGGAGTACAGGTACCTGATGAGTGAACGGCGAGCCACAATCTCAGCATGGCAGTCATTGAGTGCCAACCCCCGGTCGCTCATGTATTCACCATTGATGCACTTAGTTCCCGTGGACACACAGATGACCTGGGCCTCCTTCACATCTGTGCCTGAAAGGGCACATTTGAAGACAAATTTGCAGTGGAACATAGACCCAGTTCAGCTGTTCTGTAGCTGTAGAATGGAGTTTTAGTGATATAAACATTTCTTGGAGGGAGAGCAGCGGCAGAAATAATCTTTATAGACTGACAATCTATAAAACTACTGTTTTTTGGAGCACAAATTAGCTAACTGGCAAACCTGTGGCAGAGGGAACTCTGATCAAAATATAAATAACATATACAAATGGCAATGACTTCTTTGTCCATTCATTCATGACCATGGCATTCATGGTCTTGGAAGGTCAGCAGGCTAGCTAACTAGCTTACCTAGGTAGCTATAAGCTAGTATGCTAGTTTGAACTTGGAAGTTCAGCTAGGCTAACTAGCTAACCTCGATAACTTAGTATGGCTAGATTTAATTTTTTCAGTTAGTAACAAGAGAGCTAGGCTTCATAATATTTGCTAACTTCCTCTCTTACCCCTTGCCTTTTTCATGGTGTTTCAGTCTAATGTTACTTGCCCAGAAATACCGTGGTTCTTTGGCTCCTCCCACTGAGATTCAACGAAACAAATTATATTATTTCTGCCTCCAGAGCAGTTCTACCTCTGAGAAATGTTTGCATAACTAAAACTCCAATCTGCTCTAAAGCTGATTGTAGGGTTAGGGGAAGAATAAAACTTCATTGAAGTTGCAGGGTGTCAGAGTCAAGTTAGTTTATAATCTTGCATTGCCATTACAAATCTTGTGAGATGAAAGAGAGCTGGAGTCTGGTTAGCTTGGATATTTAACAATAGGATATATAACAATAGGAACTGCCCTACAATCGTAGCCCAAAAAGACTACCAAGTGTAGCTGAATCGGGTCCTTGTTGATATATGTAGAGACACTTTTGAGACAGGTTCAGTAAACTTCTCTTTAGTGACTTGAGTCTGTGTAAACGCTCAGTTACAGCGCCTTCAGAAAGTATTAAACCCCATTGACATTTTCTCCATTTTGTAGTTGCAGTCTGAATTCAAAATGGATTGAGATGTTTTTGTCAACTATCTACACAAAAAAACACATAATGAAAACATTTTTTGCAAGTTTTGCAATTAAAGAGCAAATAGAGAGCCTCTAGCTTCAAGTCTTCAAGTTGGATAGCTCATGGACAGAGGGTGGAATATTTGCTGAAAGAACGGTATGTTTGATAATGGATTGTTTGTAGTCAACTGATATTGATTTATCAGACTAGCAATACCTGTTGTCATGATTACACCAGCCAGGACTTTCCGTCGAGCGTGAGGAGACGTGAAGTTGTCCGTCAGTGCACTGAATTTGTCGACGACTAGATGAGAGACGGCATCTGCAAGGACCTGAGGCGGCAACCGAGACAAACATTAGAAAACGGCATCACAGAAGAAGATAGTGAAAGTGAAAATGGAGGAAAATGGAGAAGCTTAGAGGTGGAGGAAGGGGCTATGGATTGGAGTGAGACAGCGGTGTTGTATGATTGAATGGTATGAATAAAAGTAGAACTGTTTGGAAAGATAAATGCTTTTCATCAGATATTACATTGCTCTCAATACAAATGACAAAGCAGAAAACAGCAATGCAAGTGGCATGCTACTGAGAGGCAACTGGTATTTGAGAGGCCTTCTTATCCACACTGAAACTATTACTGAATATTTCAATTAAGCAATTGTGAATTGCACTGGTGTGAATGTGCCAGGCATCTGAGAGGCTTAAAACAGTCAAATCCTCTGCTTCACTGACTGATCTCTAACTAAAACAGAGTAACGGGGAAACGCTTGTATAATCAATAGCAGTGTTTGAACAGCACTCTGGGGGTGATGTTAATTAAGATAGCAGTTAACTCCCCCCAGTGTTATCTGTGGGCAGGGATTACAGGCAAGGATTAGGTCATGTGTAAATAGATTCCCAGGGCACACAGTATTGAACTTCTATGCTTTATTGCTTCTCCTAAAGCCTTCTCCATTTTCAATCAGACTTTGTCAGAGTTTTGTAATGAGTGTTGACAGTTGTAGACAAATCTTACTTTAGACAGCAGAGATTTGACAAGGAGTTGGTTGCAGCATACAATCAAACAAGTCACTGCATCTTAGTCATGGCTTTTGTCACAAATCAAACCTTTAGGACAATATTCATCCTTTTCACATGTAATATTGCCATTGCTAGTAACAGAGAGAGCAAGAGGTCAAAGGGCACAAGGAATATTCCATCATTCTTGTTGCAATGCAGCAATCAAATTAGCATTAGCTAGCTAACCTGAAGTAACAAAGGGGATAATGTTGTTGAAAAGAAGAGAAGGTTAGCGATTGCTCTGCTTGTTCTTGAAAAGAATGAGGAACCCATTCCAAAAAGGAGGATGCAGCTAAAGTCAATGTTTCCAATTTTTCTGTGACGCAACGCGTGCCATGTGAGAGATGTTCAACTTCGAGTGCCCAGGGCAGCAGTCCAAAATACATCATGTCCAAAACGCCAGGCACTTAGTTTGGAGATGCGTGCCTGCCTTGACGAAACCACTGACAATAATGGGTATAAAGGTGCAGCTGCATTCAAAAAGTGCCCCATAATGATCATGGCCTCATGCAACACTACTGTATGCCATCATTAACTCTGTATACTGCCATTAGCTTTGTCACATCTTTCAATGAGACTCAACAAACAAGAATAATTATTATGAGTCATTATTTAGAGCATGCATACCTGCGGCAGGTGAAGCTGCAGTCCTTCTCTAGGTATGGGTTGTCGTGATGGTGCCTGATCCAGCTGCATGTTAAAGAGAGCAGAGAGAGCAGCCTGGGCAGCCCGGGCCTTGGCCAGCTTCTTATTCCGCCCTGAACCCTGGAAGTTCTGTGCATCTACTGTCACCGACATGACAAAGTTCTTAGCGTGGCTCTCCCCGCTCTCGGACACAAAGTCATACTTGAGGCCTGGCCGCAACTCATTGAGGATCATGACTGGGTTCTTGCCACTTGTAGGGGAGATGAAGGCAGCGGGGGCCGGAGGTAAGGGTGCATGGACCAGGTTTGGGACAGGGGAGGCTAGCAATGGGTACTCTATTCCCAATGAGCTGAAGGAACCATTACTGTTGGAAGCAAGGTAAAACGGGTCATCTGCTGGGGTGGCTGTTTCAAAGCCATTAAAGAGCATGTCCGGGAAGTCGGCCTGGTCAGAGGTAAAATCCGTGTGGACAGACAGTGTCCGACCCATGGCCATGTGGGCTTCAGAAGCATTGGGGAACTGGACGAAGGAGCGCAGAGCCTTCTCAGCTGCATTTAACTTGGCCTTCTTCTTGGTGGGACCTGAACCCTCGAAGAGCTGCCCGTTGACCTCCACAGTCATCACAAAGACTGGTGCATGGACAGGCCCAGTCTGAGAGAGCAGTTTGTACTGTAGCCCTGGCTTGATCTCATTCAGTTGCATGAGGGCATTCTTAGGTAGAATGGGCCCAGGGATTTTCTTACGCTTCTTTGGTCTGTACTTGGAATGTGTGTGCCCATTATTGCCCTCCTCTAAGGGCCTCTTCCTCCCACCCCCAGCACTCCCATTGGGGAGCTGAGCAGCCACAGCTGCAACCCCCTCTTTGGAGAAGAGGTTGTCCAAGTTCCGATTTTCCTTAACATCAGTGCTGCATGAACCTGCGGTGCCCAGAAAGAGTAACTTACAACGCCTTCGTTGCAGGATCTTGTAAATGTAAAATTTAGAGATTCCTTTATCTCTCTTTGTAACTGAACAAGTGATGTGTGTTCCTTTATCAATAGTGGCATTGAGATAATTCAGTTACAGTAAATTAGTATAGTTATTATGGATAAGGAATATTAAACAATGTCATGTTACATTAATTTATCACATCAAAAATATTAAGTAACACACAATCATGAGTAACACAGATACATTACTAGGAGAAAATTTGAAGCAAGACTCTTTTGGGCTGTGAATTTCGTCTTTCATTACCTCCTTTACCAAAGTAAGATGATGGCCGAGAGCTAAATCACCATTAAAAAGCAACATGCTCGTATCAGTTAATTTGTTATAGTGAGTTAAGTTTTAAGTGCCCTCCTACAAACGTAACAAACTGTAGGACAAATTAAAACTACAAAGCAAATATCTTTCTCTGGAAGATTGTTTGTGCTTTGGGAACACATATCACCAGGCCCTGTTAGCAAAGCTGATGGAACTTAATGTAAATTTCCATTTATAACATCCTCTAGCAAAAGCTCGATAGGTTACTCCTTTCGGTGCTCAGGACAGAAAATAATCCTTCTATAAAATGCAGGTTTAGGGGGATTGTGGGGAAAGATGGTGAGGGCAAACATGGGCGTCAACTTTCCCAAAATGAATCTGCCCTTGAAATAATGAGCCTGAAGGAAGCTGCCCAAGAGACTTTGTAATCAACTCTCAGGATTCATTTGGTTAAATATGGTCACTTCAAACAGGAAACCAGGAGCCACACTAAAATATAAGACTAGCTCCTCTGTATTAAGTGGTCAGGAATTATAAGGCTGTGAAATTCAGTTGGGCACAGATAGTGGATTTATTTCATAATTCATCAGTACTTCGGACACTGCAGTGGAGTGACTTCAGCACATAAAATCTACGTATGTTGAGATATCTATGTGCCAACTACCAATGTGAGCCAAATTTAGTTTTATGGAAGCCAATATGCATTGCGAGTCACCATGTCCTGAAACGCAGTGCCCAGACAGAATTGTCTTTGGCTTGCCATCACAGCACTGTAGCCTAAGCAAAGTAAATAACAAGCATGCAAGAGGAGGAGGAAACTCAAACAAGAAAAACACAATAGCAGTTAATGCCCTGAGCAACAAGAGGGGGAGAGTGATTATAGGCCTATCGGGGAAGAGGGAGAGAGAGATTTAATAGTGCAACATATTGTTGTGATTCCATTGTAACAGCAACTGATGCAGCTTGGTAAGCAATAGCATTCCCTGGAACCATACAAAGAAATTCTCTTACTGAAATTGCTGGAGGATCAAATCCAGGACATGTCCAACTGTGAGGTCAGTTTTTTATACATCTAAATGTGTTACCTGGCATTCTAAATTTGATTTGTCCTAGCATAATCTTTGGTGTATAGCTCTAGAAAGCCCTTGGACAACCTTGAATACTTCCATCATTCAGCCTGCTACCAACCCTCTCATTGAAATTACTCTAGTATCAAATCCAGAGGGCTTGTCCAACTGTAAGGTCAATTCTTTATACATCTAAAAGTGTTATGTGGCATTTAAAATTTGATTTGTGCTACCGCAACACTTTCTGCTTATAGTTCTAGCAGAAAGCCCTTGGACAACCTTGACTACTCTGATCATCAGCCTGCTACCAACCCTCCCTATGCTGTCAGGCATAATCCACACGCTCTCCCGACTGGGTTCACTTTGGCTTACACAGAACAGGGAAGGGATTACTGGTGTCCTAACACAAATAATGAAGTGTATAAGTGGAGCCCATCACTTAATGCTGGGGCAAAGCAGCGGCAGGCCAAACCACTGTGCCAAATTGGCTATCTGGTCCACGTCTTCAAGCACACAGACTTTTCCCATCTACCTTCGCAAAGAGTCAGATCCGGCCACTCAGATCCGGCCACAGATCCGGGTTTCAAAATGGATTGCCTTGTCAGCCTGATGCTTGATCATATCATTTTTCCAACAAAATTGCCAACTTATCAAGCCATGTGTTTCTTTCCTTCTGAATAAAACATACTCAAAAAGCTCAGGCTTCAGGACCAAATAATGCCCTTTGATTGTTGCGAAAATAAAGCTTGATGTTTATTTTCTTGGCTTGGTCCTGCATGTTAACTTCACATAGAATCTTGCTATATCCATCTTTTCCATCAAGTCCTATTGGGGCCTATTCTGGGCCAGGTGGTTTGAGGCTGAAATAGACCCACGCTCCAACTCCAGAGGTGGAGCTCAGGGGGCTTTAGGGAGCTTTTTTGTCGAGAGCAGGGGGACAAGCTTAGATTCCGTCATCAAAATGGACTGAAATAACACAGTAGATACACCCTGACCCTGGGATTAAGCTCTGATCCTGCCTCCTGTGCAGGAATAAAAGAATTGGATGCCACATTTTCAAGGACAATTCTAGACCTAGAAGAATAAAATGGTGCACAAGGGAGATTTAAGCTTAAGACACTGTATTCCCTTTTCTTTGGATCCAATGGAATTTTGAGATAGATAAAAATGTCACTATACTGTATACAGTTCATGAAAAATCATATCACATTATTCTAATACTCAAAACTGAATAAAACATGGTGGTTTTGCAATTCACTGTAAAGGCTTGTGAAGAGATATACAGTTTTTGAACAAAATAAGTACCCATTTAACATCTACAGGAATAGTTTTGACTTAAAGCAGAGTAATTGACTCACTCATGCTCTCTTCTTCGTCCCCCTCTATAGCAAACAGCCTCTGTTGGTTTCGTGGTGGCCGGGCCCCAGCTCGACCTGGAGGAAATACACAAATAAAACAAATTAAAACAACTCATAGTCAAACTAACTGTAGAGGGATAGGCCTTGATATTTTGAATTCTTGTCCAGTGTTTTTTTCAAATATTCCCAACAGGAATCACATTGCAGGGAAAAGCTTTTCACAAATTTGTCCATCAGTCATTTGCATTTTTGGCATTTCTCAGTGAAGCAAATGGGTTCATCTAACTAGCTTGAAGGGGCATTAAGCAATCTATGATGTTTATCAACATTTATCGAAGACCAGTTGGAATTGCAACATCAATAGAACTTATCTCCTCCTACACAAGTCTCTGGCACAGCCCCCACCTGCCCTGTTCCCTTGAGTGAATGGTGGCCTGCAATTGACACAAATATTGAAGTCACATTTTCACAGTAGAGTGGAGAAAGCTAGCATATTAAAGCATAGATCTAAAACATGTCTAGTGAAGAGGCATTTACAAATACACAGGATTTGATGTTGCAATCCTTGTGTGAGTGTGGGTATGCCACTGGAGTTATCAAGTGGGCAACACTAGTTCTCAAAACCACATACAACTAAAACTGTCTAAACTACCCTGTACCTACGCTTAGGTTTATCCCTATTTCTGTTAATCATAAGATATTCCTATCTTTCCATATTTCATAAGTCTTAGTCATGAGACAGATTTTGGACCCCAGCTGATATCTACTAGCAACCAATGTCAGCTAGCATGCTACAACTAAGGAAAACCCACAAAATATCAACATTGTAAAAAAATCAATATACCAGCAACTATGCTACTACCAAATATAATAAGGTAATATATCACCATGTAAAATACTGTAATAATAATACAGCTTTGTCATTTGTTTGCCTTTTTTTGGCTTGAGAATGAGGCTTTTTAGCCTCTGTAGTTGAAATATCTTGTGGTCGTTCTCTTGCAGCATCAACCTCCTATCGTTGAGCAGCTGAAAATGTAAGTGGGGCATTTCTGTTCCAAGACAGAGTATGGAAAAGTGGGTTCTGAAAGCCAGAAATGATTGAAAACCAGTAATCACTGAGTCATTGGTACTGATCAACAACCCTATCAACCCCCCGCAGGTATGTTTTGGTCATTTTGCGCTATGGGTCTTTCTTATATCATGGCAAGGCAGATACGTGTCTGATGAAGACAAATACCAGAAATACCACATTTCAAACTGTTTTTAACTGACACAACAAGCAGTGGCCAACAACATAGCAGTGGTAAGCCAGCATCACTTTTGCCTTCATTGAGATTGAGATGGTCAAGAGGACAAGGACAATGGTAAGTTCCGTTCTACAGCAGATTTCTGTGAAACACTTACATACAGTTGTGGTCAAAAGTTTACATACACTTGTAAAGAACATGTATATCAGGGCAGTCTTGAGTTTCCAGTGATTTCTACAACTCTTATTTTTCTGTGATGGAATGATTGGTTTATGTATATTTGTATGTATATTTTTGACCCAGCAGATTTCCAGAAGACTTATAATAAATTTATGAACGAACCAAAATTCATGAATGTTTTTTGTGACAAAGAGGTATGTGCTCCAATCATTCCAGCTTAACCAGCTTGGTTCTTTCTGCTCTAAAATGCAACGCAAAGAACACAAACCCTAACTTAAAGGTTAAACAGACTTTCTCTTCTCAGCATAAATATTCAGAAGCCCAATCCTTTCTGTCCTGACAACCCAGAAAAGCCTTAGCAATCTTTTGGGACTTGTACATTTGACTACCCCTCATTTTCCAACAGCTATTCTAAAGAAACCCTTCATTCATGCATTCATTCGTTCTGTATGATGTGCAGATCAACTGAAAATGAAAATAACCTTTTTAGGGTATTTCTGCTTTATTTGATTGTATGTATTGCAGAGGGAAAAGATGGGGGGAAGAGAGGTGACAAAGGTCACAGTAAAGCTGTCAAAATTCAGGTGGCTGAAGTTACCATCCTCAAATTAAAGCTGCACTACTAGGCAACTTTGCATGTTGGCAGCACCAAATGGCAGAGAGGGAAAAGATTATTATTATTATTATTACTACTACTATTAGTATTATCTATTCTCAAATCATTGTTGATGTGCAAATTAAAAAAAAAAAAATTTAATTGATGCTCTACATTCAAGCTTTATGGAGTTGTGAATGAAAGACATGCAGTAACACAATGTGACTGCCATGAAGGTTATGTTGGATTTTATTAACAGTGATGAGTAGAAGACACCGTTTCAATTGATTGATAACAGGAGGTTGAAATGGCCGTGGTGTGTGAAATGAGCAGTCTGATCTAAACTGACCTCTCCCTGACCTCTGTCCTACCTGTGACTTCATTGCAATACACACAGGCGAGGATAAAAGATGAATAAGAGTGAAGAATGAATCACAACCTGAACATTTAAAGATCAGTCACCTCTAGTTAAGACAGCAGGATGCTACATATTGTGCACATGTAACGTTTACTACAACACATTCAAACTTTTACAGAAGAGCGATGTTGTTACATGGCAACATGGAACTCAAAAGGTAAAGCACGGTATAGCACTGTAAGGGTTAGAAGGTCAATTCCTGCTAGCCGAATCCCTGCTAAAGTGATTGTGCTCACAGTGCAGAGTCAATAAAATTCCTAGAAGCTATGGTCACAATGGTGCTGCACAATCTATCAAAATGTTAATTTATCAATATCCAATATGAGAAACCATTTCTACGCAAATTCCATTTAAATAAGTTGCCGAAACTCTTCATGAGAGGTTAAGTCAACTTTCCATCTGAGGCAAATGTCTGATAGGCTACCATGATGACAAACTAGGCCCTATGGCCCAAATAAAGCCGACCTAGCCGACTTATTGTGCATATAACTGTCACTGTAAATAAGTTCTGAAAATTTAAACTGGTCCTGACTGCTCATCATCATCAGTTTGTTTCCCTTAGCATGATGTTAGCTAGCCTACAAAACTTTAGGCTGCCAAGCCAACCCAAATTTATCAGAATACTACTCCAGCTTGTACTTAATTTCCCTCTGGCCACAAAACAGACTTGACGTCAACATACCAAATACAAGCTATCGTGTATTTTTCCCTGTATGGCACAGTGACGGAACTGGTTTCTCTTGCCAACAAAATCATGTTTATTTTCTAGTACAGCCCACATGCAAAGGCAGTAAAAATTGCGTGCCTTTCATCAATTGTTGACGCACGCATTACTATTTGCCAGAGTGACCGGTTATGAGATGAGTGCACTGTGTAGTGCAATGCCTCTATGTGCTTCAGCCAGCGTGGGGGAGGTAAGGCAAGGGCACATCAATGGCGTTTGCCGAGTCCATGCTTGAAAAAAAACGGCACTAACAATGGCACACGTCTCACATGTCCATACCTGACACCACAATTTCACTTGGGTAAATAGAGTGTATCTACACCGTCTCAATTAGTGGGGATGGGAGGTTCTTCTCTGTTGCAGCGCCACTTTAGGCTGAGAAGACGGGTGGCTTTTTCCATATATTACATTAAAGTGTGGCCAGACTGCATGACCATTTCTGGGATGGCAATTATGGAAAGCAATAGCATGAGGTATTGGAGAAACAAGCATTCACGATGGTTTTCTTACCATAGCAACATACCCTAGCTCTTGCATTGTTGTTAAAAGTATTCCATTTCTGCACAGAATTGTGCACTCAAAACACGTGGCTTCTATCTTGAGATATGTGCACTTTATAAAAATCTTTCACTTCAAAGAGCAAATATCCCTGACCATAACATCTGTTGACTGAATGTGCCACATCACAATATCATTAGACTAACTCATACACTTTCCAATTTTGGGATGCAAAGATAAAGCTGAGGTTTAAAAGGGATACATCACATACGTATGCAGAGAGAAGTAGATTTGCTGCACTCTTCACAAAGAGGCCCAAGCAAATTGCTTGCCAAAGAGGAGAACACCTGATCTGTGCAATCTTGGGTAACAAAGCTTTGAGGCGAATGCATTTGATAAGCAAAACCACACAAAAAAACAGGCTCTTCAACTGAACGAGATAAAACATCAGTGGAAAGCCAAGCCACATCAATTCAATAGCTGCAGATGCACGATACGGACACCAGAGGAAAACGTAAAAAGTTGAAAAAGTTTTGCCTTTCATAATGTTGCTCTTTTGCACCAATCCTCTGAAAAGCAACTGCTTTAAAAATATGAAGTTGAAAGAAGATCTTTGAGAAGCGAAAGACTTCAAAAGGTCAAAACTTGCTTGATATTTTATATCAAAGGGATATTTGATATTTAACTAGAGCCATGGAAATCTAAAACAAATTACTGGCAATGCTCAGCTAGAGAGCCTTAAAGCAATTCCCTTTAGCCATTTATATTTTCCTGTTACGACCCCCCTTTTCCTTTACACCTACCTTACTTATGTGTCACATCGTCACCGAATTCTCCCCTTCAGCTAGCCCCCCCCACCACGCGCCTTAAGCTACCCCTCTCAGACAGAGGTACTCGCTTCTCAGGGTGATAAGACACACTGAGCTGCCATTATTTCCTCCAGCCTAATCAGAAAACTGTCACTCAACATGTCATCCTTGGACATAAATAAATAAACTCCGTCCGGGAGAAATTCGGTGAGAATTATCACCATTTTGTCAGGGTGAGGGCGGCTAGGTTTCCTCTGGTTGGCTAAGGCACTCAAGGATTACATGGCGTCTGACCAGGTGCATGAACTAGAAAAATCGAGAAAAGAACAACAATTTGTCCATGTCTCCATCCTTCTAATGCGATGGTGAACAGAATTCGGACAGACAACATGGCAGGGAACTATAACAGCATTGCCAAGTAGGTAGAGATAGATGGGTATAACTGAAAAGGCGACAACCCTCATAAGAGAAAAGCCATATTTCAGCACCATGGACAGTGACTCTTGTCTTCGCTTTGCACGGCACAGTTTAGCAAAAGACCGCAAAAAGTGCACAGTGACCCTGGCAATAAACACGTTTATCCTCTTCAGTGAAGCCAACGACACCAGGGAGGTGGGGAAATGGGACAGGAAGTAACAGGGTTTATGGGAAATGTGGGAAACAACAGCTTAACAATACCACTGGTGTGAGATAGAGGCTACCAATCGTCTCGACCGTTGATAATGAATGGCTTTGGGTTTACAAGAATTTCCACATCTCAACCATAGTCTCATTTATTTACAGTTATTATACCAAGGTATCTCAATGGATTTGACAATGATATATTAATGTTAAATGTATGTCCATAGCTGACGGAGCAGTGATTGAAAGAGAATGTGGACTTTCACTGTCCATCAAGAGGATATGTATCAAGCTTAGCGGCCGACCCCATCTCATTTTGCCACCTCAACTTCATTACGAGAGATGAACTGGTATCACAGCATCATTTCCTATGAGCCGCTTCATGAGAGATTGGCCTCAATTGTATTGGATAAGCGGTCAGATTAGAGATAAAAGTGCTCTATCCGTGAGCAAATGGCATTCTCAATCTCCCATCTTGTCTCCCTCCCCCACTCCTCCCTCTCCATGCATTCGTCATATAGAGTCATCCTTTATAGTCATGTTATGCCAATCTGAAGATGTATTCTCCTAAAACCACCTGATAGCCTACCATACTGTGCAGAATACCATACAAGTATAACATATTTAGCTTCTAGTTCGGTATTGGTTTTTCATGATTTTTGAAATCCAAGATATTGTCTGGCAATGGAAGAAATATATACTCATTCTGTATTTTTTTTTTTTTTGTCTGTGCAGGAATCCCATATATAAAAGTTGGCGGTTCACAGTGTTTTTGCACTCCGCTACAAGTGACAAGAACTCAATTAGACTCACTGAAATGGCTAATCTGTCCTCGGGCAGAAGAACAGAGCAAAAGCTCCAAGCCAATGGGATTGACAGGAAAAGGCCCCGTACTTGGTCTCTATAATCACTTCTCTGTGCGTAGATATGGCCTTATGCCCCGCTGCCACTCAACGGCGGGGCTCCAAACATTATAAATGACAATGTTATCAGGGTAACAGGCCGGGTGTTCAACTGGCTCTATTGTGTGAGACGGGTGGAAGGAGAACGGGGCTTAGGTTGCCATTGCCAAGATAATGGAAGAAGAAAATTAGCTGGGGAAGGAAGTAAAATGTCAACAAATTTAGTTATCGGGCAGGTTTGTCACTTGGTAAGAGGACAAACAGAGAAATTTTGAGGATTTTGAAATTTCATTATAATTAGTAAAAAAAAAAAAAGTTCCATATTTGCCATCTCATTCACATAAAAGTCAGGGCGACTTGTTACCATTTGCAGCATATTCTGATGTGTCTCATGCTGACTTTGGCGCTTTCTTTTTCTTACCATTCACGTGAGCACATTCCTCACCTCACCCAACAGTATGGGATCTTAATGAGACCATTGATTGTTGATCATCCACATGTTGTTACGTGCGGCTCAAGCTCTACGGGAACACCTCAAATAAAACAAATAAAACCAATAAATTGGAAACAAAATGAGATTCCTGAGGATAAATAGCCGACGGAGCCCGGGGGACTGGGAAGCGCCGTGAGTATTCAGGTTTCCGTGGCCGGCCATCCATGTCGCATGGAGAATCAGTTTATCAGACAAAATAAATGAAAATCTTTTTATGCCGTCTACTTCCACTCTCCAATTGACTCCTGCTTCAGACACAAAGATCATGCAGCACAGCACGCTAACTTAGACATGTTTCTCAACGGAGCACCTTTACAAACAAGCCTGTTTCCACCTGAAATAGTAATAAAAGGGGCAATAAATGGGGGTTGATAGGGTTGTTGGTCAACACCAACGACTTCATGATGCTGATATTTCTTGTGAAAATGTGTTAATTACAGGCCACCCTAGCTCAAGGGGACAGGAGGGGGGGGGG
>OOFE01034349.1:2182-20596 GCA_900323365.1 Monocentris japonica | reverse complement strand
GTTTGTTCGGTCTCATTTGGACGAGAGAAAAAAACAGCCGCTAATTGACCAATTACCAGCTCCAGATTACATCATTGTAACTCGTTTAAAGAAAGTTTGCTGCAGCTATCAGGCCAGAGGCAACAACGTGCGCCTCTCTCTGTAATGGAGTTTGCCTTCAGGTTGATTGTTTATTTCCCCAGCTTCGGTGCTTTTAAGTCACTGGTATCGCTGCAGAACAAACTTAGCTGTGCTTGTCTTTTGTCGAGATCTATATAATATTAATGTCACCTGATACCCAGTACCGTCATTTATGTCTTTATTTTATTGACTCTATTGTCCCAAGCGACTTACAGTGAATGAGCAGCTAGGGGTGCAGAGTCTTGCTCTAGGACACTTCGACAGGACAAATTGGTGTTCGTAAGTGCATTTCCTTCCTCAACAAGCATCTAAGAGCAGAACCAGTGCTAAGGTAAAAGAGTAATTAGCTACCTACTTTTTATTTTAACAAATGAGACAAATAAGCGAAACAAATAATCAAGAGCTAAGAGGAAGGGTAGGGTAGTGTTTCTTGAAGAGGTGGGTTTTCAGCCTGCGGCGAAAGATGGGCAGCGACTCTGCCGTATCAGTGGGGCGAGGGTGTAAGGCTTGAAGGGATGATGCATCTTGTTACTGATTGGCCCAAAGGGTACCTGCATCATGTATGGAGGACATCCTGTTTCACAGTTCAACACTGCCCACCTTTGATCACTGTTATTCTTACTATTGTATGGATTACAATGAACTGGTCGGTTGTAAAGCAGACAGTCAACCAGATAGGATTCAGAGGCCTAACACCTGTTGGTGAGACAGCTGGCGCCTCAGTTAAGCAAGGTGCTGCAGCTGCTGACACACATATTGGAGGCATATGGTCTATCCTGGTGATCCAGGCTACAGCCCTCCTGGCTATCAAAGCACAACGACAAGCTCTCCTTCCGGTTATGTGTTTGTTACCGAGGATGGTGCGGTTAATAGATAGAAGAAAAGCCATGTGATCCGTCTAGCAGCTCAGACAAGCGGTAGTGTTTCTCCAAGGGTTTAGTTCAGCACACACACATTTCTAATGTGCATCTGGGAAGGAAGAACAAATTCAGCTGCTCTTGGAATTCGATGGATGTTTGATAAAAATGTTTCAATTGGAACAGAAAAAAACATGCTTCGTCAGAAACAGTGAATCAGTGGGGAGAGACACCGCGACACCATGGGGTCAGGTGGCGTCTTGGCTAACACTACTCCCAGTCCTGTAAGACCCACACAAGCTGGAGTTCCAAGCTTTTGCGCTCAAAGGTTGTCTTAATGGAGATATTTCACATAGTGGGCGTGCACGTGTGTGTTTCAGATCCAGGTGTACAGCCTCGAGACGGGCCAGTTGGCAGTTTGTGTAGGCAACTCGCCGGGGGATTTCACCTGCATCAACCTGAGAGACAGTCCTCCCCACCTGCTGGTGTGTGGAAACAAAGACAGGAGGTAGGACATACACCCTCACACTCTCTCACACACACACACACACACACACACACACATTCACACACACACACTATGTTTAAACATCCCACAGTTGTGCAAGTGGCTCCATCGGTCGAAATCTAGCCAGGAGCTTCAGTTGACAGCAAGCCTGTTTAAACAGTCTTCCCACAACGGCGCCTGATAATGGAGGCTGGAAAGATGAGGCTGCTTGCAGCAGAGAACAGGTGTTTAGAAAGTGTGTGAGAAGATAAGACACTATTGAGCATTATTCACACCTCTGTTTCTGTCTGTCTGTCTGCCTGCCTGCCTGCCTGCCTGCCTGCCTGCCTGCCTGCCTGCCTGCCTGCCTGCCTGCCTGCCTGTCTGTCTCTCTGGCTTGCCTTGAAAAACAAAACCTCAAAAAGCCTGGTGAAAGGAAAAGACAGGAATTACAATACTTTGAAGTGAGACATTGTGCTGCTTGAATAGAGATGTTGCCTGTGTGTGTGTGTGTGTGTGTGTGTGTGTGTGTGTGTGTGCACTTGACCACTGGATTGCTCTCACACACACACACACACACACACACACACACACACACATGCACACTTGCCACATCCATAGCCTGGCTCTCCAAATGAGGAAAAGACACATAAAAGAGCCTTTTTCATCTATTGTCCACTTGCTCGCGGACACTGAGGTGCAGGAGCTGGCAGGAAAAGAAGAATCCCTGGCATCCCCGTCTCGTCCACATCTCCCCCTGCTGCTTCCATTCAATACCACATCCATCAGGCCATTAAGTAGTTGGCTTAACGTGAAATGATTACACCATATTGTTTATACTCAGGTACTTTTTTTTTTCTTTTACTAGATATTGACCCCTTGTTTCCATGCAAAGACAAAAATGCTTCATTACAGATGCTTTGTGAGGTGCGGCTCAAAAGCAGCCTTTAAGTCCAGCTGGGTGTTTTATAGTATTGGTGCGATTCTTTGTCCTACTCTTGTCTAGACTTTTGGTCTTTGCTCTGTGATGGAGTAGTAGCGTTGTTTGGAAGGAGAGACTTGGCCCTGACACTTTGGCCCCAGCTGATGCACCGTGCAGTCGAGGACGAATGGAAGGGAGGCGCAGTAGGCGATCCTGGCCCTCCGACAGCGTGGCTTTAGGCCAGGCCCTAATGCATCTCTTCTCCTCCAAATGAGTTTTGTCCCTCTGTTTTCTGCGAGATCCAGGGAGCAAATGAGGGGTCTTGATAAGGGCTGTCTGGAAAAATGCCACATCTGTGCAAACAGGAAAGATCGGGAGGAGAGTTGGGGGAAGAGGGGACGAGAGGGAAGGAGGGGGAGCGAAAGAGAGAGAGAGAGAGAAAGAAATACTGCACCACTGTGGCCACTGTGTCCCTTGTCCATGAGCTTGTCGTACTTCAGTCCAGTATTGATCTTTTCTGACGTCTCAGACTTAATTTAACTCTGCTGCTATTGACTTTTTCCTGTCTATCTAAAGAATTTTCATCTGCAGTCCCTGGTCAGATGTTAAGGGCATTACCTAAAAAAAATAAAAAATAATAATCACATAAAAGCAACACAACAATGAAATACAACATTTGACATGAAGTGACAAAAGTCTGGAGTTGATTCCAACCCGGCTGGACCTGGTCTTGGCATTGACTTGGACTGGTGCAGACTACAGCCCTGCTCATATGAGCGAAGAACAGAAAACCCGGAACAAAACACTTTAACAGCCCTTTGAATCAACTGGTTGAAATCAAATCAGTGGGCAGCTTCATCTCTTCTGAGGTAATGATCCTCCTGATTAATTAAGAGTCTGGCCACTGAAGACAGTCGGCTCCAACATTAGCTTCATGGCTCCCCACAGTCTGCCAGTAGTGTTTAATTCCCGTTGGTAAAACGTGCACTCCCATCACGTAATGCCACTCAACAGGCGAACCTAACTGTAGACAACAAGTCCACTGTGCCCATTTAGCCATTTAACTTTGATTCTTTTAAATTTTCTGGAAGTGGGAATCAAATCGAGTCCCCAAACTGAATTTGAGCATGGTAATGAAGTCTTGGAAGGAGGTTGGGCGTGGATGGAGTCATGTCCTGGATGCTTTGAGCTGCGATAAAGCCACAATCGCGACAGATGGAGCTGAGGTCCCTTGGGACCGCCAAACCCACCAAGCGAAAATCCTGCTCGTTTTCTTATCAGTTCTGTGTTTATATTGGTACTATGTTTTGTGGGCTCCCTATTTTTATCAGTCCCATGTTATTGTTATTATTATTATTATTATAGCACTCATCTAAAGAATTTACAGAATTTACAAAATGTGTCACAAGAAGGCATAATAAACAAGAATACTAAAAATAAAAAAACAATAAAAATAACACATTTAAAAGTAAAATGCACAAATTCATACATAAAATAGAAAAAATAACATGAAACAAGATTAAGAAGTGGGCATGTTAAACCGAATTTGCAGGGTCTCAGTTTGTGCTTCAGCTCAAGAGGTCTGCTGGGGGCCACAACGAGAAATTTTAAGGGGATCAGTAAAATCAATTCTATATCTACCTGGTCACCAGAGATGCAAACATTTGGGGATACTGTCTCTTCATTTGGCACCAGTTAAAATTGTAGCTGCCTCAGTTTGAATGAGATGTGAGAGTGACTTTTGACTGGGGCAGGAGATGAGATAAAAGCGTGGACGACCTCCTCTGAATCTGTAGAGGATGAAAACCATTTGATTTTTTAAGTTCCTCTTTGATGTTCCTGTGATGCACTTTCGGTTTCGGTTCATCAAGAGTCAAGTCACTGTCAAAAATCAGTTCCGTGTTGACCTTGGTCTCATGTTTAGTGCCGTTGGTTGGATCAGTTCAATACTTACTTGTATTAGCTCCATGTTTACATGATGCTGTCGTCTCTTTCTGTACATGCGGTCCCTCCATATGGAGTTTGGCTAATGCAAATCTACATGTTCTCTACAGCTGAAGTGTAATACTATCGTCTGATATTTGTGTACAGGTCAGCAGAAACAAAAGCCTGCAAACTAAAGATCCGCTTCAGTTTTTATTCGTTTGGGATTGGTCTCTTGGCTGGATGTTGACAAGTTCCCTTTGCAACACTTCCTTTAAAGTGAGAATAGTGTCTTTGTGTCTGGAAATGAATGCACTCTTTCTCATATTCCCTCTAGCGTGTTCTTGGTATGAAACCTCCATCTCAGTTGCCAGGAAAAAAAAAAAATGCAATGACCATGCGTAGCTGGAAATGACTGATAGGAGTGTTCTACTGTTACACTCAGCCTGGATAAGAGAGTTCGCTAAATGTCAAAAATGTAAATGTAAAACAGAAAATTGTGCACAAATAACAAGTCAAATCAAGTAAAATCAAGTAAAAGACGACTTTTGAAAGGCCCAAAAAGCGAAGCGTTACTCAAAAAATGCATTCACTGATAGCACTCAAACAGCCACCTCTGGCCTACACATGTGTAAAAGACAACGTGTTCTATTTCTTTCTGAATCTCTCAGTTTGATATGACCATTTCTTCCTTTTCCTTTTATTGTGATGCAGGGTGAGGGTGTTCGACCTACGCAGCGGCTCCTCGGTGGCATCCCTGTACGCCCACCACCTGGGTGTCACCTCGGTGCAGGCAGATGATTGGAAGATCGTGAGTGGCGGAGGCGAAGGATTGGTCTGTGTGTGGGAGATGAGGATGGCAGCCAAGCTGTGGGAGATGCACAACAGGTAGGGCTTTCTTCCCTCTGGGCCGCTGATAGGATATTTTGACCAAGACTACTATGCTCACACTGCAGGACTTCATGCTCAATTCCGAAACGCTGCTTGTATCTGATTTTTTTTTTTGGGTGACTGTTCATATCTATTATAGGATGTAACCCATATCCCATACCAATATGAACTGACAGCGATGTTGGAAAGACATGCAGGTGCAGAGTAACAATCACAAAAGACGTCGCATCCATTTTTTGTACCCATTCTTCTTCACAATTTGATCATGGTATGTGCTTTTGAGTTTTGACTGAATTGAGCCGTCTCCCCAAATACCAATCACCCTCCAGCAAAGCTGCCATGGCTCCAAGAGTCTGACAGTGATGTAAGATTTACTTATTGTCCTGCCAATGCCGATACAAGTTGCATGCAGGTCACAAGCCTCTGCGTCCAGTTTGGTGCCACATATCCATATAGTCCAGATCAGAGCTGCAAAAATGTGACTCATTGAAGCTTTTTGCTGCTCACACTGATCAAAAAAACATCAGATCTGTGTCACGGGAGGGAAAACAGCAGAATTGGCACACATCAGTGTAAACAGAGCCTATGACAAGAGGCCGCATTACTCCTTTTCTGGCTTCCTTACACTGGTTGACTTGAGTTGGTCTTGATCTGAGATACATCTCTTACCTTTTAATCCTTTATGAGCCACAATGCAGCCCCAGATCCTCAGGAGGAGTGTCGACTGCTCAAGACCCATTTGTACTAAAAGCTCTTTTCAAAATTTTACTTTCATGTTTTATACTCCTATGGTCATGGAAAAACTGGAAAAGTCCTGAAATTCAAAAATTCTGTTTTTCAGGAATGGGAAAGTTATGGAAAAAGGAAAATGTGCATATAGTTTTGGAAATGTCAGAAATCTGTTGATAAACTTTTTTTTTTTTTTTTTTTCAACCAGTGAAATGTTGAATGTGAATCTTGGCTGCTTGTTGATCCACTTCAACTTTGAGGAATAAAAACATTTTCCTGATAGTTTCAGTCCTAGTGATAGTTGTAGCCAGAAATAAGACCTGGGTCATTCAGACCACATATTCAATATAAAAAAAAGTGACATTTGGTGTTGGAATCCTGTATATTTACTTTTTTGCTGTTTATTTTTCCTGCCTGTTTGTCACTTTGTAACCTCTGTTTTAAAAAGTGCAACATCACTAAAGTTTATTGTTATAATAATTGCTCCAGTTGACAATATACTCGTCAGTACCACACGAGACACACATGCTTGTGTAACACCCGCGGTTTAATCACGTGATCACAGGTGGCCATTTGTATTTCCCCTATTAATCCATTTACGTAGGTGTTGTTTGTTATCCGTCTTGTTTGCAGGCATCCTGTCAGGCATGTGCGTTTCAACAGCAGCACCCTGGTAACAGCCAACATCCCGGATGACAAGTCTCCGCGGGGGGCCTGCATCACTGACGATGACCTTACAGCTCACCGCAGGTCATTTATCGGCCACCCACACCCAACTGTCCCCTTCACGTCCACCTCCCACAACCTAATGTCACCTCTGGGTCAGAAATACTCAATACTCAGTGGGGGGGGGTTTCATCGCGCCGTACCATGAGCTTTGAATTATTAGGTTTATTTAGGTTTAACATGTCACATATTTAAACCTCAACTTATCATTGACACATAAATTTCGGAAGAGAGGGGGATCTATGCGACAAAGGTCCCAGGCCGGATTTGAACTCAGGACATCATGTGTATGTGGTATTGTCCTTAGAGCCACCAGCCCTGAATAACTCATTTTTGACCAAAATTTCAAATACAAATAATTTAAAGGTCACATTATGTGTCCTTTTATCACAGTGAATTGTCTTTCCAGTAAAATATCCCACAAAGTAAGCCAGCTTGCTGTAGCCCTTGTACTTATTTGTTGACATGAATGTTTTTGCCTTCTAGACACAGGGGAGTCATCTGCCATTATGACTTCTCAGAGGACGCCACCTCCCAGGATCACATACTGCCCATCTGCAGGTCCAACTACACGGAGTCCTACGGCTACAACTACAATATCGGCCTGGCGATGCCTTACGACACGCTATCTGGCTCCCACCCATCACACTGACACACAGCTTCCTGAGCTGAAACTGGGCTGTGTGTGTGTGTGGGTGTGTGGACAATAGAGCTTGTGTAAGACTCCCAGCCTCGGTTCGTTTGATTCTCCAAACTGTAGCCTTTTATTTCGTCTGTTTCCTTTTATCCTCCTAGTTTAAAGCGTTTTAAAACTACCGACTTCTTTGGAGATGTTATTTCTGTACATCTGTAACCAATAATTGTTGCCACTCCACACATACACACACATAATCAATAGTGTTGCAAAAATCAATGAATGGAATTGGACATGACGATCTGCTGCCTGCATTTTGAATCAGTGCAGTTAGGCACCATAAATACAACAACACAAACAATAAAGGGTGCAATTTTTCTGCCTCGCCTACTAAATGTGATTTATCCCAGTAAAGTAAAAAAAGAAAACAACTACTTGACTGTTTTTATCAAAATTTATTATTTCATCTAATTTAATACAAGGTTTGCAGTAAGTCTTTGGCAAGAAAGTAAAATGTATTACTTTATTTGGTAGTGGTTAAAAAAAATAGTTTTTTGAATTCAATAGTAGCAGTGCAATAAATGGATCTTTTTGGTACATTCTGCACCTGTAACTATTCTGGAGCCCAGAGGAATGGTATGTGCCTGCTGCCTCATGCTTTGGATGCAGGCCATAACAGATGACCCATGAATGCCAGACGCAGCACGGTTGACAAAACCCGACATGTGAACCTTTTGACTAAAGGGCGGTGAAACGTTCACATTGCATGGTGGTTCCACACAAATTTGTACAAAAAAAAAAAAAGGCCAAGTTTGAAAAGACGAGAGAATGGAAAGAGGTAGTATGTCTGTTTTGAAGATGGTATTAACCTTGATGAAATGGATTGGGATGTAAACAAATCATTAAAAGTGAACATTCATGGGACTAAACTTTTCCACCTGCAGCACCTTAGCAATCCTTAAACAGCATTAGTAGTAGGCAGTACAAAGAAAATGTACTTTAGGTATCATTGTGTGATTGTATGATTATTTCTCAATCACTCTGTATGAAAATATTAGTACACATAAAATATCAAAAGTGTTTCCAGAGGAAGATTGGAGAAGTTCTGCTAAAAACAGCAGCGACATAAAGGTGAACAATTCCCTTAAGAGGTTCCTTTCCCACAATGCATTGTTGTGGTGCCCACATCCAAAAAGCGGATGTGCATCCTTGACTCCATCTCAAGGCCTTTTAAAATCTGTGGGGAGAAAATATGATTACGTCAAAATAAAGTAAATATGAAATAGTGGTCAGATGGGAGAGAGAGTCATCAACATTAATAGTGCAAACCTGTTCAAAATGCTCAAACGTAATTCCTTCATAGAACTCATCTGGTTGCTGAAATGAAAAGGAAGGGACAAATGAAGCAGTAGTAGTGTTGACACTTTGGAAGTTATGTCGCTAGGTGATTTAGTGTGAATGTAGATATTATTGCCCTTTGTTGAACATAAAAGATTAGTTCTGCTAATAACTGTATTACCATGTGGGGCACATTTGTGCTTGCCACTTCCAACATGGCAGCATCTGCTATCGCCTTGGCAGCCTCCTGCCCGATGGCACCGCTTTTTGACAGAAGCTCCTCTACTACCTTGGAAGAGAACAACATAACACTAGGCACTAGGCAGCTATGCTCCAAATGACAGCGGGAGGTAACCATTTTAAAATTTTTAACTGCAATACTCAGAAATCCTGCAACGTGACGTCAGTAAACTGCACACAGCATGCTCACGTTTAACCCGCCATTATTCCAGCCATTTTCATCCTTATTTCCCTGTCTTTATCTATCATACCCAATGATTCAGAACAAAATCCTCAATTGCTTCACTACAGAGCTATTTACGTCTTGCTTGCCAATATTCCACCCCAAAAACACCCAAAGCATGTCTTTTTCAACACATCGATTGCTCACTCAGTAATACGACATGACGGTAAAAAGAAAACGATCTAAAGTCATGCCTTTCTCGTACAGTTGTGATGCTACTTTGATGGCCGTTGCTCTAACACTTATGTATGTTGGACTATAACAAATATTACAAAGTGAGTCAAAGACATGCTTTGGAGGTTTGGTTTTGCAGTGTCCTTCAGCCCGTCTGTATTGGAGAGCCGTGCACCCTGACCAAGACATTATGTAGCTCTGTAGTGAAGCAGTTGACGAGATTTTGGTCAGAGTCAATCGGCATGATGGAAAATGATAATACTGATATTATTAGATGATGATACTAAGTTGCCTTACCTTCCTGTACTCCACCAAAGTGATGGTGCCATCGTTGTCTGTGTCGTGCATGTTGAACAGGACTGGGAAGACAGAATACAATGCACATTCAACAACCAACATACCAAGAGAAGAAATATACTAAGCTACTGTGGATTTAATGGCTGGCTTGATTTCTAAGAACAGGAACAGGAACAGTCCACCATCAAATGAGGAGGCTCAAAGAACACAGGATCTCGCTCATGGACCGTTCCACGCCAACAGGACGGAGCAGGAAGTTGTGATTAGAGGAATGTTTGCTCTCAGAGATAAGGTACCTTCGAGTTGAATAACTGGCTGGTCTCCTTTGGGCCAAAGCTACGACTGCTGAATGTAAAGAATCATAACGAGGCAATGAAAAGCCCTTTAAATGTCAATGCTCTTATTTACATTGACATTTTAGTGACGTAAGCCACTGGATCACATGACAACACTTAAAGTTTAGCAGTGTCACTAACTAAGAAGGATGCCGATTAGCTTCCTCTGACAACGTTCAATGACATTTTGACCGATTTGCCGATGTGATTCCTGAACAGTCGATGGAATGTCGTCTTAAATGTCAAACTGACATCCTAAAGGCTTCTCCACTCCACTCGGGGGTAGAATACAGTATTCATCATTGTGACAGATGGGAGAGCTGTGTGGAATCATTTCTGCTCATCCATTTTGCCCAAATCAAATCAAATAAGTGAAAAAAAAACAGGCATGGTGACAGAACAGGACAAACTCAGACACGTTACATTTAGACAAATGGCTTGTCGGAAAGACAGGCAGGACTGGCCCTGATCGATCCTCAGATGGGAGACGGATGTGGTCGGAGTGTTATTGTCCCTGGGTGTTTGTGTCTAATTACAGAAAGTGGCCGCACACCCAAAGCTCAGCGAGGTGCAGACACACAGAAAACTAGTACAAAGGAAAAGAAAGCAGCAGTCTTTACCTCCTTTCTGTGGTTTTAATGGGGACCAACTAATGACCCCGATTTGTGCCGAAACGTTGGTCCTCATTAAAAAGGTTGTAAAGAGTGTGCGGCTTTCTATTCCCGGGGTGTTGTGTCAAAATTTGTTTCCCCTAAAAACTGTTTCACACCAGGGAAGAAAATAGCAAAATCATTTCAGTTTTTGTTGACTGTTTTCCTATTGCTGGCTTTTAAAACATGAAAAACCACAAGCGTCCATTGACTCTTCAAGGAAGTTGGCAGGCTAAACATTACTTCATTTATCAAGTGCATTTCCCCCGTGATAATGTCCTTGTGCAGTGTCAAAACACAAAGACATTTTTTAGGGGTAAACAAATTTTGGCAGCACACATGGCTCTTGAATCAGATGTGAAGGGAAAAATCTCTCTTGCATTTCTGGGCCCAGTCTGTTGTTCGGTGGGGTTTTTTGTTATTCCCATGGATTCCCGGAACCAAAGAACAAGGGCTTCTTTCTAGACCCACGTTCAACAATCATACAGGGAGAAATCCATCGTAGAAGAGGCAGAGGTACCAATTTCTTCACCAACAATAGCCTCGATGGACCAGAATGCAATGCAGTCACAAGACATGCTGTGTTTATAGACATGCCGCAATGTTCACAAACTAGCTATATTTATTTGCTGGTATGCCAACCTTCTATTGAAAGCAACAAGTCCACGCCCTCTCTGGGGGTTGTTAAAAGTTATTCTGTGAAACGTAGGAAATCACTAACTGAAGTAGAAGTAGCAGGTCGCCACAAAATAACTCCTGGAATGCGTTGAACAGCACAAAATGATATCTAACAGTGTAAGAGTATACAAGGGTGGATTATTCCTTGAAATCTTGTTCTGACTCACTGAAGAAACCTCGCTGAGTTTTGGGTGTGCGGCCACTTTCTGTAATTAGACACAAACACCCAGGGGCATTGGGGCTTTGCCACAGAGGACAACAACACTCCAACCACATCCGTCTCCCATCTAAGGATAGCAGGGGGTGGTAATGCCGACTGTCCTGGCCATGTTCCCAGCCCAGCCTTGAATCCCTCCACGCCTCTACACTGTGAAAGCTGATACATGGTGGGCATTCTGGTAACACGCAGCTATGCATCACCAAGGTGTGTGCGGCATGTTGGTGGTGAGTGAAATAAGATACCCCCATCACCAATCAGTTTATTATTACCTAAAGAAGAGTGGGCACTCCAGTTCCCTTGGTATATTTGTAATTGAGACAGACAGGATGGGAGGCACAGGAGAGAAGGGATCCTAAGGGCACTCGTAGATCCAAAGATGATCTACACTACAACCATATCTGGATGCATTATAACACTAATACTAATAATAGAGTGCAGTTTCTCACAGCGAAGCTTCTCTCTTCTCATCGCCTGCCTCTCCTCCTCTGTCGTCCTCAAGGTCGGTGGGCGGAAGTGGGACATGACCATGAGGAACTGCTCAAAGCTAATCTCCTGCAAGAAGCCCCCCTCATCCTGACGCTGGTTCCTGGGTCAGAAGAACAGAAGTTATTATTATATTATGGATTAGGGCTCAACCGATAATTGGTTTTTGAAGGCCGATGACAAAAGTTTCAGACTGAAGTCACTTATAGCCAATATTTTGTGCAGATATTCATTATCTTTAGGCGGGTGAGCAGCTCTTTAAGGCAGGGTGACCCACCACCACCCACCACACCATTTAAATGGTAGGGGAAACTCTGGGATAGATTACACCTTTAAATTAAGATTTAATTGACAAAAAACATAATTCAACAATTAAATAAATTAATAAAATGTGCAAACAGAAACAGGTTTTACAGTTTTTATGTAACTGTGGTCAGGGAGGAGCCTCCATCATACTGGATGTGGACAATATGAATGGCTGATATCCAATCCAATCTAATAAAAGACCAATATTGGCCTGATATATCGACCAAACTCTATTATGAATACAATACACAATACGCTGAGTTGGCTTCGTGACAGGGTTCACTGCTTGAATAAAGTGATGTTAGAATAGTTTTATAAAAGGGATCTCTTTTGAATTTGTTTTGATTTCAGATGCACCACATCCAGACTATTATCCATTAGCCAGAGTAAGGAAAATGAACCCAAATGTAATTTACCTTTTATCAAAGAAGGCTTCAATAATTTGTTTTCTGATTGGATTGTTGGCGAGGGCCGGTATGCTGTCCAGGTTTTCCCTGCTGCAATGCGACAAGAGAAATTCCATCATCTCAAGTGAAGATGGGTTATACAAGTTTTAAACATTGGTGTATATTATGTTAACCATTGTACTGATGGCATCCCTGATGTTACATGTGGGAAGTAACATTTCTCTCATTCTCTCATAGCTGAGATACCACAAATACCCACAATTCATCTTCACAGCACACTTCACAAACAAGCGGTATTTCATTTTTAGTGGAGACAGCAAAGGCCAAGTGGTTTCTATACAGATCCGCATGCAGTTTTTGAGCGAAGCAGGTGGCTGAGAGCTATGCTACGTGTACAGGGTGTACATTACACTACATTACATTATACCTTATTGTCTCTTCATTGCCACTCAGTTGCTTGAATCTTTTGTGAAGGTTCGTAATCTGCTCCAAAGAAACTGAAAACACAAACAACATGAAAGCATGTCACTGATACGCCATACCCAACAGGCATCATGTGACCACATTTACATTGTTTTCACACAGATGAGTCTAAAACTGGAACAACCACTTCATGTCCAGAATTTCTGACCTGAAACATGGCATGATGACAGGGCTTGATGAGTGTTACTAGGAATTGGATCAAGCTGATCAGACAGAGTGGTGTGACAATGCTATCGGCCTAATGGCAAAACAAACACACTGCATGCCATTTGAAAGGTTTCCTTGAATCATTAACTCCCTGTGTGGACTAGTGGTCATATAAAGAATTAAGACATCAGAGGAATATCTCTGTCCAGTCACATATCACGATGGGTTTGGCTGTCTGAATTGCTACAGAAAACACTTGTGTTTACTGTGACCTTTTCCCTTCCCCCGTAGCCTGTTAAAAAGATGTTTCCAGTAGCAACTGCTTCTGAGTGTGGGACGAAGACTATGCACCAAGACAGACTATGGCCTCATACAGAAACAAGTTTATGGGTTTGTGTGGGCACAATGACAATTACATGCAATCATTGAAAACATACATTTTGACAGGGCAAATATTTTAGTTTATGTAGGATTAAGTAGATGTAGATGGGTTTCTTGTATGGTTGAGGCAATCTGGGATATTATTATTGCTACTAAAGTGTCATTGAAAAGATAGCAGCATGGATCAACCGCAATTATGGGCACACAGACAAAATAACCACATGCAACAACAATAGAAATCCATGGGTGCCCATTGCCTCAATGCCCACAACTATAGACTTGTTTGAGGAATGAAAGATTTTAGCAGAGACCAAATCACAAGTGCATAGTAGATAACATGTCTGCCACAGAGAAATGGGGTCAAAGCCATGCCCAGAGGAAATTTCAAAAATTAGAGGCCTGCCTATCAGAGGTCAAATGTTGGATGTCCCTAAACTTCTTACCACTTAATGGCAACAAAACTGAGATGCTGATTGTAAGGGAGACATAGACATTTGTTTGAGAATAGTACTCTAAATTTTGATAGTTGTGTAATCTCCCAGAGCCCATACGTTAAAAACCTTGGGGTAAATTCGACCCTACACTCTCATTCGAGAGACGTAGCGTTTTATCATCTTCAGTGTTGGCGCCTGCGTGGCCCCCTAGTCCTATGATGACACTGTCACTCCCGAGGTTTCTTCCAATTTTTCCCTAAAACTTTTTTTTTTTTTTTTTTTTGGGAGTTTTTCCTTGTCCTCTGTTGAGGGTCCAAGGCTGGGGGATGTCATGCACTAACTATTTATTGTTTCACATGTTGGGCACTGTGAAGCCCTTAGAGACTGTAACGGTGATTAAGGGCTATACAAATAAATGTGATTTGATTTTGATTTGATTTGAAATAAAGAGGATACAAACCAGACAAAGTGTTATCCGCAGACTGTCTGCAGGTAAGATGCCAGCTGTTCAGACTCTGCCTAACAGCCTCAAATGCAAATGTATTTCTAAAATTAGATCTACAGTTCTGCTGTTTCTGCGTCTCTTCTTTTATTTCTCCATTGAACTTTTGCACTCTCCTGGGAGGGAGGAATGGGTCGATTTTATGACGGAAGATAAGAAGCAGCAAGTCTAAAGAGCAGCCGCAACATTTTGATCCAACCGCAGAAGTGAATGACCAAAGTCATATCAGCCAAACCCAGTTTACAAAGTGGGAAGCGCTCTGAGGAGTCACGTGAACGTCATCTGGGGACTGAATCTGATCACACACATCACATCACATCAATCGAAATTGAAATTGTTTCGTTTACCACACATTTTCCCCTCTTCATACTTCAGAATGCCAACAATTTCAGTGTGCCATTGATTTTTCAGTGGTGTGACATCAGCTCAGTTATTGCCTTCATAGAAACCACTGGAGCGCACTGTGGTTTATGGTGATCAGTCCCGATGAAAACATAAAAATGTAAACATGACCACCCAAAGTGTCATTCTCTGAATGATCGTCTAGCGCGTATTTTTACATGACCCAAATGGGTCTTGTACAATTAGTAATTGTAGTAACAGCACCAACAACCTCAGCAAAAGTGACTCTAGCTCAGCTGTAAAATAAATTGTAATACGTTCATTCCCCGTTTATATTTTCCTACTTACATCCTGTTTTGTTTGCCAAATCCCGAAACTGGTGCTCGGACCGCGTCTGCGAAGCTCCCATCGCTGCTGTTCAATAGGTGCGACAAAGCGCACAATCTGGTTTGACTGGCCAAAGTTTTCTGTGCTGCTGCTTTAATCACGCTGTTATAGGGAAGTCAAGGCAACAAATACTAGTCTACTGGCGCCGGGGAAATACTTGGCATCCGCAAGGTCCTAAACACCTTACGGATGGACAAATGTTTGGTCATCTTCGTTGTTTTTTTTGCCATACCTATTAATTTCCTGCAGTAAATCACGAATAGTACTAAAATGTGATATTACAGTTTTCACGCATTTCACCTTCTGTAAGGAAGCACAATGCTAACAGTGCAGGTATGAATATGATCAATACTCCCTGGCCATTCAGGTTTATTATCCAGGTAATAACAAGTCAGAGAAAAACTGAAAAAAAACCTTGAAACATTTTATTTTTCAATTTCCTCAAAGCTCAGTTTTCTGTTTCAAGTCGCCGTTGTCCTTGTAGGTTCCTCTTTCACAGGCCTATTTTGTTTTTTCCATTCACAGCTCAACAACATCGATGAGCCCTTACATCCTACAATGTTTCACTTGTAAATATACAGAAAAAAATACGACGCTCTAGAAATGTGAAAGTCAAACTTTCATAAGTGCATGAAACTTGATTAAAACATGGGATTCAAGGGGAGTTAAAAGTAAAGTCCATTTCCAGAGTATTCTCTGTGTTTGTATGACATTGGGCCTCATTCACGAAACGTATGATCAGATTTGATCGTACAGCGTGCGTGCGAACGTTTCTACGAAGATGTTCTAATTCAGGATTTTGTTCGTTTCTGAATTTGTTCGTTGGTACGATCAAATCCTACGTGTGTTTGGAAACGTGCGGGAAGGCTCTTAGAATAACTTATTCTTTATGAAAAATCCAGTAATGCCAAACCTCAACAACAAGATGTTTCAGTGTCCTTGTAGGAAAAAAAGACCTAATACTGTTCTCATTCATAACAATACAAAATGATCAAACTTGTACTGGTTGATCACATGGACTGGACATCTTACAAATACAACTACATAGTCCTACCATCTGATGAAGATGCAGCCTGGATTTGATCGGTGTCCAACTCCAATGCTGACTGGACACCCGACAGTGAGGTCTCTCCTATTGATAGATCCTCTGATCCATATCGGATAGCGCCTCAGTGCCCTGCCGTCCTCCTGTGACTGATACGCGCTTACTTCTCCTTATACTTTTTTGCAATCTAGTTTTATGTCGAACGATTTCTTTTTTACCTCAGCAACGGTGTGTTTCTGCTGAAACAGCATTGACAGCGTTAATAATTTATTGCCATGCTTTACTTTGTTCTCGTGACTCCGCTGCTGATGCTTCTGAAAACTCCATCGTTTTTTTTCTCATGCACGCAACACTTCAGTTTCGGACTCCACAAAGTTAATCTTTTTTTCCATGGTTTACTTGCACACGCCCCTTCAGTCTGCAGCATTTTACGGCGTTTACCTTTACAAATCAGCTTCAACAGGCACGCGCATCCAATTTCCGAACGATTGGCATTCAACAAATATACACCTGTTCTACGCACAAATCGAGGTTTCCCGCACGTTTCATGAATCCCACGTTGGCATTTTCTTACGCACATAAATATTTTATAATTTAAGAAAAGTTTCGTGAATGAGGCCCGTTGTCTTTTGTGTGGCACTGTCACTGTGGGGGAATAGGATGGGAGGCGAAGGGAGAAGTCCTTGCTTTGACTGGCGCTTGGAGTTGGGTGGGTTCAGGTACTGGGGCATTCCTTGGTTCGGGGTGAGGTGCGATTTGCTTGGCTACCCATCTTTCATGTTCACTTGAAATCACCCAGTCTAGATCTTTCTTTCCAAATTGGGCTTCATTCAACACGAAAGCAGCAGGATTCCCACTCATTTTACATTTTAATGCCACACTTCTTCCAAATCTAAATTTCTTGACTGGATTTGAAGATTTTGGTCAGTGTTGAAAATGTTGCATCCTGATAGTAGCTTGATAATGATGGTGTCAACTCGGCCATATCACTTTATGGCTGGACACTTTCACAACAAATATAAAAACGAGAATGGCAGTGGGTCTATGACTACAAGAGATATGTGACCAATTTTGAAGTGCGTGACTGAATCATTTCTTGCTACACCAAATCATCAGTTTGTGTAAATATGCTGACTGGTCAAGTTGTTATTACAGTAACCTCACCGTTACACTTGTGAATTTGTAAATGACACCTAGCCTAGAATATGTGAAGTAAAACAACAGCTAGGTGGATTGTGAATTGAGACCAGAAATGGATTAGCCAGCAGGATATTGGACAGAGCTGCCTCGCTACATGGGCATGGCCTGGTGGTTGTTTTGGTCTGTGGCAGGTGCCCGGTCTTGGTTCCCAGAGCTGGGTGCCAGTCTGTGGTAGAGCTCCCGCACCGTGCCCAGGGTCTCAGCCATGTCCTCTGGGTATCGAGTCTGCAGTTCCTCGTTGGCAACGTAGTGGGTGTCTGAGAACTCTGAGAAATAGCGACCCACCTCCGGGTGGCCGATCTCCAGGGGGGCTGAGTGGGGCTCCAGGTTTTCTGGAGAACAACAGGGGACAAGTGTGACAATTGGACAAGAGATACTGTAACTTAACAATATAAACTGAAGCTAAAGTCAGGAATGAAGTCATTTGTACCAGCTGCAATAAGATTGCTTCATTTGCACATGTAAAATGTAGCATCTTGTATAAGAAAGTGATATTTCTCACTGATGAGCAATTGTTTTGTCCTGCATCAATCAACTGGCTTTCTTCACATTTGTTTACATGGTAGATGATGCGGTGATTTGTTGTGTGTTCTACTTGAAACCTTTTCTGGAAATCTAATTTCCCTGAATTGAAATGCATTTTCTGCATTACATGATAAGAGACAGTAATGGCTGAGTCTGCATCTGGCTTTTCCACCCAAATAAACAGCAAAACTATGCCCAGAAAGTTTTCTTAGTAATAATAAATAAAACTAATAATAAAATATTAGAAATGCTTTTTCAGATTTCATAAATCATCTCACGACCCCCAAAATCATTTTAACACCTCCAGGTTAAGAACCACTGCTCAGAG
>OOFE01034317.1:16402-32792 GCA_900323365.1 Monocentris japonica | reverse complement strand
TGTTTGTTTCGAGGTTGCAATCCCCTTGCGCCAATTCAGTTCCTGAGCACATTTGGTGAATAAGACCCCATGATGTGCAACTCCTCCTGTTGACTTTTCCCTGACAGTGTGTATGAATTGTTTTTCTTTTCAGTAGGAATGTAATAATTTGTAAAATGAAATAAAAAATGAAAATAGGCCTTGAGAGTGTTGTGTAACATCATCGTTTGTGTGCGCGTTTCATTTTTTTTTAATTTTGCTGTCTAAAGGTGAAATAGGTGTCTGCAGTCCAGGCAATGTTTTTTTATAGTGAGAGAATAACTATTGAAATATTAAACAAATTTGTTATTGTTGGATTTCAGTGCTTGAATTCATTTAATGTTAGAGGGGGTTATTTTGAGTCAGGACACACTAAAAAAAAAAAGTCAACCTTTGTGTGCTGTCTTTACCAGGTTACTTCATGTTCTTGTTTTGTAACATTATCACACGATACAGTTTTTAGTGGCAATTTCTGTAGAATTTCCCTTTATGTGACAATAAAGAATGGACTTGTATTGACACCTTTTACACACGGAACTCATTTTCAACTCTCAACTTAATAACTTAGGTGATTTCAAATTACAAGTCCATTGAAAAGGAAAGTTTTTCCGATTCATATTTTATGATTAAACTATCTTGATGACTAGGCAGTGTATATCTATGGGGCTACAAAGCTACACTGGTCATTTAATGAGTAAAACCATTTTGGGGTAAATGAGTAATTATGAGGAAATCATCCGCTCTACCAACTGAAAGAGTGCGGTCCCAACAGTATTGGCAAAGGGAGTCTGGACAGGCAGCCAAGTGTGTTTTATAAGGAAGCTCAAGATTCAATTAGGTTTGAAATTAAAGTCATTTTTTGTCCATTTCACTTAAATTATTTTTTAAAATTAAAGCACACATCATCTCATGAAGCAATTAAAAACGCACTTTCATACAGCCATCTTTTAGTTAACAGACAGCGGGGAGAAAAATTCAGAAGTTTATCTTCCACAGCCAGATTCTCTAGTCTCGCCAGAAAAATAGGTTCAAATCACCCTCCCATCGGAGTAGAAAAAAAAGGGAAGAAGAAATAAAAGAAAGGGCGTGGAATGAAAGCTCACAGTAGATCAGAGGTGAAACATTTGCAGAGGCAGATAAATTAGGAGCGGCAAAATGAACGCACGCTATAGGAGCCGTTCTCTGTTCTGATTTGCTTATTAGGCTTCAGCCCCCTCCCTGCTTTTGTTCTTCAATGGAATTTTCTGAGCGGGAGAGAAACTAACCATTGGGTTTGGGTCATGGGCAGAATTGTTTGCAGTGAGTTTTCCCACACCACAAAATACTGCAAGATGTTCTGCATTGTCATCACCTTACGAAAGATGGTACTCCCACACCCCAATGACTGAATTTCTCTCTCATGCGAGAGTAATTAGCACGGGTACTTGTGCTAATCTCACTTCGGGTAACAAGAATGATGTCAACCAAAAATGTTGCCCACTTTGACCAAATACCCTCGAACTCATGCCAGGAAAGATTGGCTCATATTTGCACTCAAACACTGTCAACCATGTCTTTGTAACAGAGCGTACTTTCACATTCAAGATGCTTTTCTTTTTTCCCCTCCATTTCTGCAAACTTGGCAAAGAAAGTTACTGTCATAACGTAAACATTTAACTTTGCTTTGAGACATTCTTTTCTCCATTGAAAGGCCCGTTTAGGACCTAAAATTGACGGGGAGCCTTTGGGTGCTCTTAGCAGGATGTGTTTAGCTGTTAGCTGGCACAGGTAAGCCATTTATTCCCATTAGTACTGATGGTGGAATAGTGCTTTATTCTTCTTTACCTGTCATGGCTGCCAGATGTACATCTGTAGCAGTCTGAAACTACAACTCTGACAAGGGAGTCAAAGGCAGAGCCCCAAGTCTCCAAAACAGACGCTAATTGGCTGAGCTCACTAGCGTGTTGTTTTCCGGTGGTTTTCTCACTTCTTTGGGGAGCCAAAGTGACTTATCTTGTGAAAAACTACTTGTCAGCCTTTGTGTATTTCACATGCTGAAAGGGAGAATTTCCTTGATGAGGACAACAATCCCTGGAGCTTATGTAAATGCAGTACAGAGCCCGACATCACTTCCTGTTAGACCACTGAACAAACTTTCAGAGTTTGTTCACTTGGATAATGGAAACATTGGATATAAATATGATTGCACTTGCATATCAATCATGTGAGATGAAGAACCTCGACTAACGAGAGAGGCCGGCCACACTGAGATTTATTGGGAATTGGGTAAACTGTGAGACTTTCTCAAAGGCAGTATGGGGTTGTTGTCATTGTTTTTCTCTCTGACTGGAGCATCATGAAGTGAAAGACCAGACTTACTCATGCCTCCCTTTGACATTTTGATTAATTTTGTGTTTATCTGGGTGTTTACCCCAATGTTAAGTAATTGCAGCCATGTTAGATCTTATGGATGCATTGGCGTAGGTGGCTGGGGTTATTTGCCCCTCTCATCTGGCTCCGAATTTCTCTCAACATGTGTCTCACACATTTTATTCTCTGAACCCAAATGCTGTTGTGTCCTGCACACTATAACTGTACCGTTTGCAATTAGCTCATCTCCACAAGGGGAAAAAACTGAATTGGCAAGACTTTAGAGCACTCTGCTGATATGCAAACCCCTTAAACATATCACGTCCCAGTGAAGAAAAAAAAGAAAATAATCACCGAAAGATGTGACTAAACAGCAAAAATCCAAAAGGCTGTGTTCTATTACTGCAAATTTCGCAGCAGTATTGGGAGAAAGGACTAGAGAAGAAAAGGAGGGATATGCTAGTGCTGTTGTGTGATTGCAGGGTCGTTAGCTTAGTGTGTGTGGCTGACCGTCATTGAGCCGGACACTCAGAGAGATAGCAGATCCAACCGTCAAAATGGGGGACAGGGAGGGGATGAATGGGATTGATTACACCACAACATCAGATATACCAAACCACTAATCTGATGGTCTATCTGCAGTCGTACATCTTCATCTATCATCTTCCCTCCTGTCCATCAGCGCCGAGGCCCGGGGGCGGCCCAGGAGCCAGACGGGGTGAACTCCTTTATGCACGTGAATCTTCATGACTCAGTGCCTGTGCATTCATCAACCTGTTCGTCTCTGTCCACTGCCCTGCCAAACGTGACTTTCTGCTGTCTGAGAAAATGTTGCGGATACAATTACTGAGGATGAAGCCTTGGATTTCCAGGATGAACTGTTTCGCTTTTGTTTACCCTCCAAAAACGAGAGATAATGTAGAAAAAGGCACTCTGGCACTAAGCTGGTTCGCATTCAGCCCTCTGTAAACATGTGTTCCTCACTTAGCGGATGCTTTTTGGCTTTTTGTTCCTCTGGCTGCATATGCTTTGTATCAGAATGTATGGGGTAAATTTATAAGCCTGTATTTTGTCCCATTATCTGGTTTGCTAATTACCTCAATCTTGTCGCTTAAATGCAATTATGGACAGCACGTTATGTTTGAGATGGAAATACATTTTGTATACAAGGCTTGGCTTGGCAAATGTTCCATCTAGAGGAAAAGAAAATATGTTCAGAAAAAAAAACGGATGGCAGAGTTTCTTATGTTTTTGATCACAACAAGTAGGACAAGGATTTTGACATCTGTATTAAGTAGAAATCTGCCTATAACTGCGCCACATAACTATGCACCATAAGTGCTGCTAAAAGGTGCATGATGGAAAGCATGAGGTTATCCCCCAAGTAGAAATGAAAACCAGAGTTTTTGGGGGCTGAGCAGCAGAGGCTTTATTTCCTTAGCAGATGGCTGCTTCCCTCACTACCAACCTTAACTCGTTCTAGAAAGGTCTTTCATGGTGGTCAGGGAGGAGGCCTCATAGCTGTTATCACAAGCTGCAATGAGAGACATCATCTGCTTCAGAGACACTGGTCCATCAAACTCTGAGGCAATTACACTGAGAGCAGAGAGGTCAGAGAGTAGGGAGGCAGGAATGAGCCCGGCTTATCGGACGGCCAGAAACCCAGGAACAGCTGAGGAAACTACAGCGGCGCTTTTCTCAGATGTCAAGAGAGTTCAGTGCAAAGAGGGAGGGCAAAGGTCACGAATTGGAGTTTTATTTCACAGATCTCTTTATCAGGGATCTCTTAAATTTTTCAAGCCCAGCCAGAGAAGTCAGCAGGGTGCGAGAGGATTAGAATAATTTGAAGAGACAGTGATGTGCTGTGGAATTGTACTGTACCTGCTGCATTAAGTTTAATCAGCAGAGGCTTTGTCAAGGGCACCTATTGTAATGTGTAAGCTTTTTCAGTGGAGTGTTTGATAGATAATATGCTGCTTTAAAATGGTAGTAAAAGCACAAAAGAATATCTCTTTCATCTAGTGGACTGACATTATTTGATGACTTCATGCTACTACTAAAATGTGGAGGCAAAGTTTGCAAATGCTGGGACAGGAATATCAAGTTCCATCTTACTGACAAGTGTCTTCACTAGGTTCAATAATAAATGAGTAATGGCTCGTTTTAAGAGCAATGCCCCTAAAAAGGCAGTACTATAACGTAAATATTTTATGAATGTCAAAGCTCAACTCTGCTGTTGCAGATATTCTCATGCACGCAGACCTCATAAGTTGAATAACACATATTAAAAATAACTGAAGTCTGCAAGCCATGAGCCTCCACTTTCTTTGGGCTCATCGAACCATGGTTGCCACCTGGTCTGTGGTCCGGATATCAGCCTATCAGCAGATTTGGCTTCATTGTCAACTACAGATTTTTTCCTGGACATGGTTTGGATCCACAAGACAGGTTCAGGAGTTTAACGAGATCGGTCACCAGAATGCCCTGGCTAATAAACCACCAGCTGGTCACCTTACGTCGGCTGACACAGACAATTGCCGAACAGTAAGGCCCCAGCCGGGCCCTGGGTTTCATTGGGACAGTACACGGCACAGTGGAGATGCAACCAGTATGAAACGCTCACCACCCGAGCAGTAAGATCCATGTAATTGTTTCTCCGTGTGGTAAAAAAAAAAAAGTGAACGTGGTTCACCTCTCCCATTCATTTTTTATGTCCATTTCTACAGTACCAAATTCTTTAACTCTTCTTATGTGGAAGATGATTTGAAACACCCAGTTCTCATAAAATTGCTCTCCGTTGAACCAAATCAGTATTTCTGCCCCTTTGAAGATGTGATTCTCTCCATCTGTAACCAAGTCATTCTGGAAGTCTGTCTTCAACTTTTCAGCTTGTCTGCAGTTGATAATGTCATAAGAGCGCTTGAGACCTTGAGAGTCTAAACAGTTTTTGTATCTCGCCAGCCCATAATGATCTCCATCTACTAAATGTACACATTTATCCTGCTGAAATGGCCATAAATGTAGCGGCCTGTGCTCATTAGCGATAATGTGTGCAAACGCTACAGGGCAGGGGACGGTGTTTATTTTGACTCGAGCAGCACAATCTCCATCTCCATTCCGTTCTCCCGCTAGATTAATTGAGGTAATTGACTTGTGTTTGCAACACAATATAGAAGGCAGACTCCGTGGCAGTCTGACACAGCCAACCTGGCAGCCAAGAGTAATTGGCATCTGCTGGAGCGCCACACTGCATTTGCTGTGACGAGACAACCACGCAGGCACTCTGGGTAATTTAAGGTGGCTCAGCAGGTTTCAAATGTATGATCAAATGGCTTGTAGCAGGGTAAGGTTTTTGCCTTTTGTAACCTATATTTGGGGAATTCGACATAAGGCTAAAGTAGATTGCATAAGAATATCTTTGACAGACTGTCTACGTTACTGTTCAGCCGGGGACGTCGTCGTCGAGGAGATATGTCAGCTATAGGTCAATGATCCGCTTTTTCAGAGCCGTGCTGAACTCTTTAGACTTTTCCATTGTAGCGTTTGTGGCTGAGTCTGAGTGTATCAAACGGGCCCTATTTCAATTGGCTCAGAGAAGTCACCAGCTGTAGTCAATCGTAATCACTCACAAGAAGTTAAGAGGCCATGCCACAAAGCAAATTTGATTGACACAACTTTCTACATCATCAAAACTGATCATTCAAGTTGCTGGTTGTATATTTTTGACCCAGCAGATTTTGTCATATTTCCAGAAGACCTATAATAAATTTATGAAAGACCCAATATTCATGAATATTTTTTGTGACAAAGACGTATGCGCTCCAATCATTCCATCACAGAAAAATAAGAGTTGTAGAAATCATTGGAAACTCAAGACTGCCATGATATACATGCTCTTTACAAGTGTATGTAAACTTTTGACCACAACTGTATGTGGCAGGGCCTCCATCAACGAGGCAGCACTTCCTCTAAAACAATTTCTCTGGTGGAGTGCCCATTAGAGTGGCAATCTATCAGCAAAGTGTTGGGCTTACAGGACCCCTGATGACATAATTGGGCACCCAAGAGATCTCCCAGCCTCCTCTGACTTATGACCTCATTCCTCTGAGTCCTGTCATTGGCTCACACAAGCCCTGACCCCAGCTGCATGCGCTCGCCGGCATACACTAAGAGGAAGCGGAAATGACCTCTTAATACTGTCACGGCTTCAACACAATTTTTACGAAGCACTTTGATGAAAACAGCCTCACCTCCATTGCTCTGCATGTTAAGAGGAGAAAGAAGTTCCGATGGAAGTTGTTTTACCTCACCCCGAGGAGCACTTTACAAATGAAATCAAGCATTGTACTAAAATATTAGCACATTTAGTTGTGGAACAATGGTGTTAACTCACTGCCGGAGATGTTACTACTCAAGGCGCATTATTGCTCTCACTTGAAAAGACTAATCCCCATATTGTGGCGTATTCTCTTATTTCATCCGATAAATCACTTTGTTCACATCAAGTATGTGACGGTACTCTCTTATTTCCACTTCCACTTTATAATGTGTTGTAAAGGAATACAGCCTTTGTGGTATTAAGGACAGCCACAGTAAAATTAAGAGAAAATGCTTAGAGTTAATCAAGTTCCCTCACCAGATTTTCCCTCGGCCATCTGGTAGCTATTGAATGCTGTTTTGGATACTTAGAGCACATAGCTCAGTCACTATACAACACAACACTCGCATTCTTTCTTTTTCTCTCTCTCTCTATCTATCTGTGTCTCTGTCTCTTTCCATCTCTCTTGCATTTGGTGGAGTGAAGCACATAAATAACGGAAGACAGAAAAAAAAACCACAAGAGCAATCAGTTAAAGAGACACATCACTTAACAAGGTAATTGGCCTAACGTCTCTGGAGTACAATGAAGAATGTCACAGTAAATGTCAGCTATTGTGGTTCAGTTTCAACTCAAAGTCGCATTCTGCAACAAGGCATTGTTGGATTTCTTGGTTGTGCCATCTCCAAAACCTCCAAACCTCACTATCCCTGCTATTCACTATCCCTGCTGACTTCTTGGTATTTTTTTCCCCGAATCTACAAATAAAAGAACTACATGTGTACGACTAAATTGTTGGCACTATGGATTTTGAGGAAAGCCATTGCCAAGCATTTTTGATTTGTCCATTTCCATGATTATGGTAACACTAACAGTGCTAAAATGTGCTGCTGTAGAAACGAAATGCTTGTTCCACTGTGGGGGATCCTGATTTCTGGTATGTGACCTTGTGGCTGACATGGAACCACAAAAGTAGTGCTCCCTTTCCATCCGTCTACAATTTTCCATCCAGCACCATTTGTTTTTCATTTGGAGAAACAAAACTGTTCACCCTTTTCCTTCTGTAAAAACATGGCATCCCAGAAGGCATTGGGGGGGGAAGTATCAATCACTGGAGTGGTTGTATTGTGATTACCTCAACACACCATATCAGACCTGCTCTCTAGAAAACTGAAAAGAAAACACAGGACCAGAGTTGTGACACCACAGATAACTTGCATTGTCCTAAAGTTCAAACTAGGAACGTTATCTGTTGCAGTATAGATCGCCTACATTTTTGTACGGATATCCGACTCAGCAAACACACCACGGTGGATGGATGAATGTGGGTAATGCAGGAGACCGTGCCGGCAGATACCTCTGAATGAAACATGATCCATCTTGTCTGAGGAAACACACACAGTCAGTCTGTGAATCGAGCGGCGAGAGCGTGGGAGAATGAAATCTTTGTTTTGGAATAAGGACTTAATTGTTCTCATAGTAACAATGCTTTCAAGCTTAATGACCTTTTTTATTATCATTAGCATTAACGTTTTAACTTCAGAGGTTATGAGACATAATAAATACTTTCTCACAAGTATAGTGACTTTAACATTGTGTGCTCTAAGAATTTGAAGCAAAGCACGGCATTAATTTCATGCTAGAGTTTCATTCTGGTTAAGTGCTCAAGAAGGACAAGAGCTTTTAATGGCAGATGTTAAAGAACTGAATGACTCTCCTCCTGCTGTTGCAGATCGGTCTGCACATGGCATGCATGCACAAAGAATTAATACAAACTGCAGAGAAGTATGTAATTATCCCAGTCATCGTGGGATGCGTTGAGCGCTCCCGTACTGGCGGTTAAGCTTGATAACATATTACTTTCTTCTGTTTCGACCATTTAAGCGGCAGATTTATTAAACCGAGGGGTCTTTCTCAGGTCAGCCTGATTGGATTTCAGGGAGAGAGGAATTAAAAACACAACTCTTTGAAATTGACTGTGTAACAGAGTTGTTCTGGAGCCTGTGGCTGAGGTCTGACCTTTGATCTTCACATCAAAGGATCGCAGAGTCGATAGCAATCAGGTGAAGTTGTTATTGTTTGTATATAGTTCTGCTGGATGTGACAAAGACAATTGTTTGGGATTTTGCTGTTAATTTGCCAGGAGGTGAATGGGCTTCATATCCAGGAAGGACCACGAGGTGAAACGGAGGTAATTGATCCAGACTGAGCTCTTCTCCACATCTTACTTATGTCACACTGGCATGATCCACTCATTCAGCAAAATGTAGTAGTGAAGAAAAATATATGCTTAGAGGATTGCATATGTCATGCCACAATAAGGCCATAAGTCACCAGCATGGGGTGTGGGCCAGTTTGTACAGGGAAGAGCTGACAAATCAAATGTTCATCAAGAATTATTTTCCCTACATGCTCATGCTATGGATTCTTTTTAGCATTTTGTTCAAATCCATTTGTTTTTGAAAGTCATTAATTGAAGGTGTCTCAAAGCGTTGTTTTCATTTTACCACGGTGTTTCATAGCAGCGGTTTCATAGAGTACAAACACAACATGAGCTATTTTCCCAACAGACGACTACAAAGGGGTTTACGCAGCTTAAACGTTGTCTATTTAAACTGAAATCGTCGTGGAGCTGACCACAAATAGATGTACACTGCGCTGTTTCCTGTAGTTATGGGTCTACTCTACATTCACCTTCAAAGAGCAGCTTCCCGTTCAGCCGTGCCATCAGACCTGGGTCAAATGCTATTTGCAAATAACTCAAAGTTTATTTGGATCTGTTTGGAGAACCAGATGGTTTTACTGCACCAGGACACTTCAGATAGTGTTAGGTGAGCTGCCAGTCACAGAAAGGTAGACTAGATTGACTTTAAAATACTTTCTGGCACTGATGTTGTCCTACTGTACGTGCCAAGCTAAAACTAATTTTGAACCATTCTCATTTCTTGGTGAAATTGTTTGCTAATACAATCTGGTGTCTTATGTTCTTTGCCAGCAGAATCAGCTGCTCCATTAACCTTTAACTGTTGATACAATCGGTTTCTAAACCGAGTTCAGAAATTGAGTAATGTTGAGAACTAGGGATAAGCCCAAGCAGAGGAACAGGGAAGTGCAGGTGAGTATTCTGGAGACGTCATTGTATCGGTCTTGTAGATTTATCACGGCGTAGCCCGATGTCCTCTGTAGTCTCCATTTGTGGGCTAGTGCATTGTTCTTTCTGACATCTGAATTGGGACTCTGTGTGAATGCTCACCCTGGATCACGGCACAAAGGATTGCAACATCAAATCCTGTGTATTTGTAAATAAATGTCATGAATCCAAGTTGCAACAAAAATGTATGTTATGTTACTTCAATAGTTAAGTATATGTTTATAGTTTGAGTACATGCACTGCTGCCCACCAAGCCACCAGGACATCCCATTCTTGTAGACGCCCCCCCATTTCATTCTCTTCTCTGCCACAGAGTTCACTACCATGCATTCCTTTCCAAACCTTTCAACACTTCACTATCACCGACTTCCTTATTCTGTGTCCGACCTCATAGAGGGAGGGGGAAAGATGAATTGCACTGGTGAGACTTTCCTGTTGATATCTTCAATATTTCCCTTTGTTTTCACTTTTATGTCATGTCCCATCCATTAGCGTAATGGTAGCAGACTGCCAGGCTAAAGTGACCTGTTTCAGTGCCTTGTACTGGGGTACAAAAAGTACAAGGTTGAGTTTATTTAAACTTGATGAAAATCTTTGTTGTTTTCCTCGCTGACTGCGGTTCACATGGTTGTCAAATTGTACAACAACAAGGTAATTGCTGACTGGGTACATTTCCCTGCTAAGTGGAGAGCGTTGTTATGGTCTTACAACTTTATTCCATTTACACAGCTGTGGATTTACAAGAGAGGTACAGGCCACATTAACTGTCTAATGGCATAATGCAGTGCCTGGGAATTGGACCCACAACCCCCTGGTCTGCTGTAAAAGTCAAACCACTGCCTGGTGAAACAATCCTATTTTAGTCTTATTTAGCTGTCAGGGTATCACCTACAGTGTAACGTCTGCTGTGTATTGTCTTGCACTTTTCCTCTGCATGGTATGTGAGGTCCTGTTTGAGGTTAGACTGATATATCAGGCCGATTTTGACCTTTTATTATATAATGACATCACCCACTCCCTCACCACAGCTAAAACAGTCTCTAAAACCTGCAAAGACATGTTTATTTATTCATGCAGTTGTTCAATTATGTTTTATTTGTAAATGCATTTCTCATTTAAAGGCAGTAATGTATGCCAGAGTTTTCCTCTAAAATGGAACAGTGAGGGTGGAAATGCTGTTTCAGAAACTGACACCCTGACAAGAATAAAACTCTGGAGGAAACACTGGAAATGGTCAAATTTAAAGATATAGACAGAAAATATTGGCTTTCGGTGACTTCAATCTAAAAATATTGATACTGATATCGATATCGGTAACAGTATTGGTATCGGCCTTCAAAAACCCATATCGGTCCAACCCAATGTCCCATTGTCTCTGTACCAGATGTGTCAGTATGCACTGTGTTATTTTATAAGTTGTGCTAACTTAATGTTTCTGCACCAATGCCAACAAGTTGCTGTCTTTATTAACGTGCTTCTGGTTTCACTAACCTTTAGCAACACTGTCCTTGTACTTGCTACACTGGCTTTTGTCGCCTCTCTGTCTCTTTGTTTATCTGTCTCTGTCTCTCTCTCCTGCCTCCAGAGTGACAGAGACCAAGGTGACGCCTGCAGCGGCCGAGATACGGCAGAGGTAATGGATTTGTCCCAGGCATCTGAGAGACAACAGAGACTGGCCTCAGAGGGGATGAAGCACAAAAGCAGAGTGTTCAGACCCTTCTCCTTCATCTTCATTTGGCCTCGAAAAGAGACGAGAAGAAAAGCGGGCGAACAGTGCCTCACATCTCACCTCATCCACACCACAGCTTCCATCCATCATCCGTGGCAGCCTAAATCCCCTTTCTTTCATTCCCCGAAAGGAGGGAAGTTTATAATGAAGGGGGTGTATTAAAGGAACATTTAATTTTTTTTTTTTTACAAGGGAATAGCTTGAGGGGGGACTTGCTACATTCCATTTGAGTTGCATAGTTTATCTCATTTTCTCTGAAATCTCAAGCAGCCTGACACGTAGCCATGTGTTCCTCCTCACTCAGATGCTCTCTTACTGCTGCCCTAAGGATGGCTGCAGCTCAGCGTTGGGATTTATGAAAGCATGCGGCCTCAAACTCGGCTTCAGACCTGTGATTCGAGTCAGGTTTCAGAGCCAGGGTCAGTCTCACAAACCTGGAGGAGAAACGTGGCAAGCCAAGGGAGCTCACACAATAACCCTCAAGACAGGGTCTTATTTAACCGGGTCCCCAATGTCCTTTCACTATTACTGTTAAAAGCAAGCCAAACTTCCTCAACGCAGTAAAAGCAGAAAGGACTCAAACCTTTCAGAATACTCTGCTTCAATTACAGTTGTGCTTTGTGATAAAAGACGCGATCAGCACATCAGGGGAGCTGGCTCATTGGAAACCAGATGCCCAGCTAAGGTTTCTGCACTCTTTTCACATTTTCAGCTCATAAAAACAGGGGGGGGGGGGCTGAGATGAAGGTTTATAACATACCCATGACTGGAACTCTTCTTTGTCCCTGAACGCCATAAATATTTACCTCTTTCTCTGATTCATTGGAATTCTTTTGTTTTTTTTCTGAGTTCATAAAACTTCAAACGTGTTGTTTTCTTGCCAAATTTACAACAAAGATGACTCCATAATGGATCCAGCTCAGCCGAGGGATACAAGATGCTGTAATTTGGTCAAGCTATGAACAGTAACACTCGCTACTGAGGTTCTATGGTTACAAGATCTGGTCTGAGATTACCGCATTGGAAATCCTTGAAAAGTAACTCTATTCTATTCCCTGTGGTCCAATATTGAACCAGTGGTGACCTCTCGTTTCAAAATCAAAGTGGGTCAGGGTGGTTAAATATTTTCTAACACATAAATATCGGGGATTAGGGTGCCTTTATTGCTTATTGAATAAAGACTTGCATCAGAACAATACATTCCCGAGCAGACGTTATTGATTTACTGTTAGTCCAGAAGCCATCCATAATTCATATTTAAGCTGCGAGCTCTTCCTTGGTCGCTGAGGAAATCCCTTATGGCACGAGCAGAGAGGCGTCGGGAGACACATGAAGCTGCAAGTGACCGCGAAGCAACAGGAAATGAAAAGGGGAGCAAGCTAGCCAATCACCCGGCATTCCTGCCAGAGGTGCACCAGGGGGTTACAAGGTCAAAGGTGAGGGGTTGCTGGATGGCGAACACAGCTGTGTACAATGAGGAGCATATAAGGCCGCCCCCGCGTGACCCCCGAAGTCACCACTTCCACCGACAGTTACCCATAACACATCTGGGCCTGATTCCCCCTGGCAGGCAGGTATCACGACAGAACAGAGGGGCTCCTTCTATCCTGTTTGTTTGTTATTTATTAACCTTGTCCCACCCTCACCCTACCCCCCTCATTGCAGCTGTGATTGACAGCCAGAAATGCCACCCCCACCCTGAGACACTTAATACAGGCTTAGTCAGGTTCTCTAGTTTTAGTTGAAACTGAGCTGGCAAAGCATTGTTTACACAAATAAAGGAACGGGTTTAAAGAAGCATAAAGATGGAGTGCTACATGAGTGATATGGGACCCAGAGCCCTCTGGCCCACTGTAGGTCAAACCACTAACCACTCAACTTAATTTAACCTGGACTTTTAGCAGTCAGTGTATAGCCAGTATGTAATGTCTTGACCTGTCCCTTCACACTGTATGTGAGGTCCTGCTGGTGCATTAAGCCAAAATAGTCTGTGTTATTATTATGTATTATTGTATTATTATTATATCATTATGTCTCTGCACCAATGTTACGAAGGCTTAGGGTTCACCCGTTTGGTGAGCGGATCGCAGTCTGCGAGATACTGCACCCAAGGCTGATAACGTCTGAAAGGAGATGGAACATGATGAATCACCAGGCTCTCATTTTCCATACAGATACCCCCCAGTCTAGCAACCTTTGCCCCCAGGTCAAAGGTTTTGTGTGTATGTGTGTGTGTGTGCATCTTGGGGAGAGGTCGGGTGTGTTGCTGTATGTACGTCTGTGTGCTTGTGTCCCAATATGTGTCTATGTGCTTGCATGTGAAACAGAGTTGGAGAAGTCACCCCTCTTCCATCATAAATGCACATTTATGATTTTTGGCTTGACAGTAGAGTGTCTGTCCATCTTCTTTTTAAGCACAGGGTTCAGGGTTTGAGAATGAGAAAAACTGAAATACCATAGAAATAACACAGTGAAAAATAAAGGCATGGTGGATGGGTGAACACACCTGACTTCAACCCCGACGACCCGGTTTCGAGTCCCAACCGATATAAAGAAGTTATGTTTTAATTTTTAGTGAAGGTTTGGAGTCGCACAAGAGATGATTTTACTGGTTCTCCTATCGTAACATGGAAAAGTTGACCAATGAGCCAACTTCCCCAAAAGTTAGTGTAGCCCTTTAACCATGAACGTAACCAAAGTTGTTTTACTTGCCTAACCTTAACCGAGGTAGTTTTGATTTTGGCACACATGCAGCAAAGCGCAGGTAACATACAAGGGTGCATAACGTTTTGTAAGACATGTGAGGGGATACGCCCCCTCAATAGCATGAATTACAACTGTAACACATGCTGGTGTCCATCTGCTCGTGCCCATCTCGCCATCTGGCCTGCATCTACCTTCAGCAGTTCAGCGTATTGCTTGGTATTTAGTATAACTGTAGTATAGTATACTTTGCTATAGTATTCACAAATAAGCATGTTTGACTGTATAATATGTGCAAATGGTATTACTATCCATATGTTTACATGTATGTATGTGCATGTGTGTGTGTGTTTGCAATATTTGTGTTCTGTGCATGTCTTTATGTGTGTGTGTGTGTGTGTGCGCCTCCATCATCAACCTCCTCAACGCCCGTCTTCTCTCGAGCCCGCCGGTGCAAATCAGTGGCATTACCATAATATATTTTATTTATCAAACGGCTCGCCATGCGTGTTCTCTCCCACCACCTGTTAGCGATGCACTCTCCATACCGCCGAATGCAAACGAGACCTTGGCCCTGCACGCAACTGAGCAGCGAGACGCATCTTCAAAGCACGCGCAGCAGATGTCTCTCATCTCCCGAGACCTTATCTGAGAGGAATGGATAAATAAGGCATAGCAGTAGAAATGCAGATGGAGGTGGTGAGGAGGGGAAGAAGAAGAAGGGGGCGAGGAAGAATGGGAAGATGCTGATCATTTCCTGCCAGACTGCGGTAAAATGGGCAAGAGGAAAGGATGGTTGGAGGGCAGAGTGCGTCTGTGCGTGACTGTGTTATGCACCGAGAGAAAAACAGAAAGAGCATGGTGGAGTAGTTCAAGGTATGTCAGAAAGAAAGTAGTAAAACAACTGTGGAGAACCACCTGTGTGGTTGCACGAGCGGAGGTGGTGCTACTTCAATCTGTATTTATTTGATCAGGAAAATAACTTTTATTTGTATTTGGACAAAACTCATACATGCATTTGTATGTGCATAAACAGGCTTTCAAACACACTAAAACAAATACATTTGATTTGACAGGAAGCTTTCAAAATGTAATCTGTAACAGATTACCTACTTGGTTTTGGATTACTCTGACTCCTTCAAATGGAGAATCTATTCCAACGTAAAGATGATAAAGATGTTATTTGAAAAGTGTTGTTTGACACTGGAAACTTTTATTTCCAGTGTCCTAAAAATGATATGTGTTTCTATATACTCACAATGAAGATTACTTTTTCAGCAATAACTGTAAGGGACTAGAGCTTTCGCTGAGCTCAGGATGTCTTTGAAATATGTTTTAGCTCTCAAACAGCCCAGGATCTTTTCGCCCAGTTTTAGACCAAGCAGTAAAATATGTTATTATATATTTAAACAATACATAAACTGCTTTAAATGTCAGAAATACATCAAAGCTCCACGTGTACAAGATAATGCTTTAATTTTCATAGACGTTTACTCAAGTTTCACTTTTAAACTCGAGCCCAATTTTAGCCTAGACACTATAAACCATTAGTCTTCGTCTTTTAAATGGATAATGAACATTAAATTGCTCAGTGGGATATTACTGTAACCCCATTACATGTAATCCATTGATCTCTGTCCTAAGGTAAATTGTACCATTCAAAACTTATTCAACTCGTCTGTTTTAGAAATTCGACATACAATCCATTGCAGTAAGATTAAGACAGAGGAAACAAACTATACTTACATTCTGTCCACTTTTGGGAGTCATGCCTGCAATATTTAATTTGTTTCATCTCATTTGTGAAGCTTAATTTTCTCATAAAGTAAATGTCAGTTTCCCCCCTTAGGCTTCTATTTGTTTCTTTGACGAGATATTAAGGGCATGGACATTCCCAGGGATGTGTCTCCACAGCATCTTGGATACTCGCTGGGTGTGGGGAGGGGTAAATTAGCAATTACATGGCTGGTTCCCATCTTCTGAGCGTGCACGGAGTCAGCAAAAACCTGTCGCCACCCACCATCTCATTAATGTCCAGCCAGAGAGACGGAGACAAACACAGAGTCTGGGGATGTCAGTGGCTACCCTGGGCGAGAAGCGAATCGATGACATGCTCTCTCCC
>OOFE01034312.1:3000-18929 GCA_900323365.1 Monocentris japonica | reverse complement strand
GGGGGTATTTGAGGATGAAAATGAAAACTGTGCGGCTTAATGTACATCATTATCTGGAACTCATCTCAGGCTGCATTATCAAAATACACTGAATCATCATAACTCATAATGACCAGACCGCCTTCATTTTTTATTTCAATTACTCATCGGATGTCGATTAAAATTGCAGACAAATGCCTGAAAGCATGTAAGTGCCTCTTAAAAGGATTAGGCACTGTTGGTGTGGATCCATACACACTTTATTTCAGAAATGGTGAATAGAGAAATTCATTGGCACACAAAATCAATCAGCAGACATGAGGAAAACTTCAAAGTGTGCAGGAGTGCTTATGATATTATCACATGTGTATTATTTTGCTAACCCTTTTCTAACACGGTGCGCTAACACACTGCCTCTCAGCATTGCTTGTCCTCTGAAAGCAACAAGCTCAGTCAACCACTGTTCCTAACGGATCAATTAGATTGCAGTCTTTTCAACAATTCAAGAACAAAAAGGATCAATATTCTAAATGAAATAAGGCACTTGATGTTCTCCAGGGCAGATGCGCCTATTTCTACTCAGATAGAGATAGTGTTTGGCATCAATTGCGAGGGTTGGCAATGTACTCGCTGGATCAGCTTTACAAATACAGCCTCTGTTGTTTTATTACCACAGATTATCAATTTTGTATTTGGGATTAATGGCCAATCCCACATGATCATACAGTAGACGCAGACTGCTGAATCTACCCGTCTACTGTATTCATTCGAAGGGATTATGCTGGCTGCTAGCACATGACATGAAAGTCGTCGTACATCATGTACATTTTCTTTCCTGACAAGACATTAACGCAGGTCTAAGATAGCAGTTCAAAAAGGCACAGAGGAGTCATAATAGATGTCTCAATATGCAATCTAAGACATCTCAGTGAGAACGTAACTGTCAGTGTTTGACTCGCATCATACACTGTTAGAAGAAAGTGGCTTGAAACACAATAGTTGTACTTTGAAACCGAGAGGTGATGGAAAGCAGCTGAGAACTGGCGCCTGGAGGCTGTTTGGAGTTGTACTTCTACAAACATTACTCAGAGGCAGAAATGATCTCATTGGTTGAGTTAAACCTCAATGGGCGGAGCCAAAGAGACACATTTTCTCTAGCGAAATTACTTTAGACCGAAGCCCAGTGAAAAGGCAAGGCTAGATAATATTATGAAGCCTAGCGTTCATGCTACCAACAGAAAATGCAATCTAGCCATACTAAGTTATTTAGGTTAGTTAGTTAGCCTAGCTGACAAACTAGCCATACTAGCCTATAGCTATCTAGGTAAGATAGTTAGCCAGCCTGCTAACCTTCCAAGACCATGAATGCTATGGTCATGAATGAATGAAAAACGTCATTGCCATTTATATTTTTATTTATATTTTGACCAGAGTTCCTTCTTTGCCATTCAGGTTTACTGGTTAACTGTGTTCGTAAAACTGTGGCTCTTTGGCCCCGACCTTCAAAATTTAACTCAACCAATGAGATTATTTCTGCCTCCAGAGCAGCATTGCCTCTGACATATGTTTGCACAGAACAACTCAAATGTGCTGCTGAACTCAAACCCAGTTGCAGATGTACTGTTTTCAATCGGTGCTTGCAAAATGCAGTTTGGAAAATCTACGCAGATTAGATCGAGGTGAACAATGAGATTTGAATTGGTTATTTCTCAGCACACTGCTGGGAAATCACTTCCAAATCATCCACACACTGTGCTTGTACATATTTCTTTCTTTCTTGTACATATTTACTATCAAAACGAGGCCAAAACGCTTAATGAGGCTGATTCTCCTGTAGATGAAAAGGATTATGGTCATTTTACAAATTAACTACTCCTGTAGAATTCAAAGGAGGAGCTCAATTCACTTTTTTCCCCTTACCTGTAAAACAGCTAAAAGAGCCAATGTATTTGGCTCATGACATCAATTTCCAGAAGCTTCCAGGCTGTTTAAAGAGACAGTGAACTTGGTGTATGTCAACTTGTGACCCACTGGAATTCTGATATTGTGAATTTGAAGTGAAATAAATCTGTCTCTTATCAACTGTGAGAAAATTACTTTTACTCTGGATAAAGTAGGTATCCTAACTGACTTGCCAAAAGACAAGCATGGTAACATGAAGTCTCTGGAGTGGTGATGCTTTTAGTTTTGATGTCTTAAGCGTAAATGTATGTAAACTTCCGACCTCAACTGTGCATACTGTGGCCCGGTGTTTCTGCCTTTACTTGCAGTGAAAATGTTGTAAAAATAAGTTTGCATTCGAAAATTTGGCAATGTTTTGACTATTTCGCAGTTGACTTTGGAATTACCCTCGAAAGCACCAAATCGTGTTTTAAATATTATGGTGAGTGCCACAATGCATCATTCCTGCACCGAAGATTTTGGGACCATATGGCATTTTGACTTCCCTCGTTTAAGTGCACTTTCTTTTAACAATGTAAGAAAACTGTTCAGATTGCTATACCATGTTTATTGTGATCCTAGTAAGCTGCAGATGATATTATTAGTCAGGGATTTTCAAAATTAATGTTTAACAGGAATTGTTAATATTGAAAAAATACCCTTAATAAAAAATAATTACAATGACGCTGGTTTCTACTACTGTTGATTTTCCTATTCACATCCTTAGTGCACCTTGCACCGTTAAAACTAGTGTCCTACTATTGATAAGAGCCAGATCTACCCGAGTGCAGAGAATAGCCTCTGGTGAAACCACTGGGGAGTGAGTAATATGTAAGGAAAGTAAAACAAGACATAAGATCTAAAATAAAATGTCTTGATTAAGCCCGGATCAGACATTTTGAAACGTAGCCAAACGACTAAAAAGATTCAAGTCTTACTGCTCAGGGAGTAGACCATGACGAGTTTCACAGTTTTATGAGGGAGGTCCTAACGAGTCTCTGAAGGCTGAGAAAAGTGCAGAGGAACCCTATAACGCCTTAACAGAGCTGCTTAGGCTGCACGGATGATATGCCTACAATGTGGGGAAAAATCCCTCCCTTCTATCTCTCTCCTTAGATCTTGTTCTACTTCTTTTCCATCTTCCTCCACTTTGCTCTTGCGTGCTCGCTCTATGGTGACACGGATATTTTAAGGCCACTAGGGCTCTGACTTTTGCACTTTTTTATTTTTTTAGGTTGCTTGTCATTTTCGGTGATCTAGGAACCGAAGCTTATTATGCTGTTGCACTTGATGTTATGTCGCTCTGGATAAGGGCATCAGCTAAATGCCTAAAATGTGAAATGCCATAACAGCAATGTGAAAATGGGAACAATCGGCGGTACTAGATACACATTGGGACAAATCTCGGGGCTTGCAATTTAGAGATTCTACATTGAAGGAAAATGTTATGACTGGGGTTAAGTCGTGAAGCCGGTGCCACGGGGCAGGGAAAACCAACAGTTCCATTTTGTGTTTGTTGACTAAACTCAATTTCTTTTCCTTATGCCCTGTGACAGCCATTCCCCACAGAGATGGTACAAGACTCTGGGCAGAGAGTAACATCATTAAGCCGGCTGATGCATGGATATCAGCCTCTTCTTTCAATATATATTGATGCACAAGTAATTATTTATGTGTTCAAAGCTTTATTATTGAGCTGAAGAAAAAAAAGCAGCAACTGATACATGAAGGACTGCATCACAGAATATTCTTTTTGGCCCACCATGTCATTTGATGGGTTTCACATATGAATCATCAGATTTATAGGCAATGTACATGCAGAAATTCTCTAATTAGTCCAGGAACTAATTAAATAGCTGTGTGATATTTTGCACATTTCTTTTTGCAGCACCGCCATTGAATGACTGTCAAAAGTTTAATTAAAAAAAGGAGATTAAAATGATTTCACAATGATCAAATATTAATACAGCTAGTGTGATCATTTCTCTTGGCCCTCATATTTCTTAATAATAAGTTGACTTCTAATGGAATATTTTTCTCGCGTGTCATTTGTCTGGAGGAAACTTGACCTCGATGAAAACCCGGGGACAAATTTCAGCTCAAGATCAAGTGCACTGCTGCGGTTATTCATGGCGCGCACGTTTCTTTCTTAAGTTTTTATTCATCTAGGCAAACCTATCTCATCAAATTTATAAGCAGGTAAAAAAAAAAAAAAGATAAATCATTTTCCATTTGTAGCCGTCTGATTTTTCCCATACCAGGGTTTTACTATGACAATTAATTGCCATGAAAGATGGGATGAAGAAGACCATTAAATCACATGACACAGATTGCATCCAGCCCGTACCGTATGTATTCAAACTTCCCACAGACCTGGACATGATTTGGGCAACACTGAAAAGTACTTCAGCGTGCCTCTCAGTGTCCCATGACAGCGTATAGAGTTACAGTAAGCGATACCCTTGAATGGACAAGAAACTGATACACACGGCTCTCTTATTTCCAGGCACGCACACTGAAAGCATTGTTCACTTTTACTTTTCTGTAACACCTTTCACTTTGAAACTAAGGGTACCAGGAATGGGACAAGGGGTTCTAAATTTAGCACTACGAACAGAGGTGGTATCACTGGGAAACCAAAGAGATAGCCTCCATGGTGGGGAAACACAGGTTCATTCCCTGATAGTGAATTAGTGATAATTAGACCATTGATAATCCAGGGCGGAAATAATGAATTACATTTACTCATTACTGTAGAATAGTTTTTGTGTACTTTTGGAGTTTTTAAATCAATATATTGTACTTATACAATAATAAAAATAATAATAATACATTTTATTTGTATAGCGCTTTTGTAAATACTCAAATAAGCTTTACATTAAAATCACAAAGGATAAAAACACAGATTACAATAAAATACTAAAGTATGTTTTGAATGAAGTATTCTACCACACATTTTGGAGGCGCACCATAAACATTGCATTCAAAATAAACATCTCTATCAAAACTCTACAAGCATGTGGAGGAAACATTAAGTTAACTAACTGTAACATTAAATGCTGAAATGCATCCAAGATAGTAGCTAGTAGTTAGCCTAGCCAAAAAAACATCCAGTATCACTACAGCCTGGTTGGTGTCTAGCTAGTTTGCTAGCCTTGCTAGCTAGTTGGGTAGCTAGTAATGACATGAGTTTCATAATCTTAACATAAACAATACTCAACATAGTCAATAAAAACCTGCAATATCACCATTTTTAGATTACATGGGTAATAATGTATTTTATTTTTATTGAGGTCAGTTTTTACAGCAATTTCATAATATTAGCTACCTTATTTCACTTCTACTTAGGTAAACTTCCATCGTTTGTTATGTACTGCACGACAGCGTGTGGTCTACAGCGCACCACTCCTCGTTAAATATTTGTACGATTTATCCATCGGCTTTCATTAGTTGTCAAGTGAGCTTACAATGAACAGGTATAATAAATTGTAACATCTGAGGAAGCCGTTAGTGTGCAATACGGAGAGCCGGAGCGAGGAAGAAAGCGAGAGAGGGAGGTGGAGGGACGGTTAGCAGTAGGCAGCTGGGACCGGCTGTGCTGAACGGGCAGCCAGGCTGATGGATTACACCAGCTCTCTCCTGGGTAAACGGACACCGCCACCCCTCCCCTTTTAACAATGTCTCAGCCTGTATCGTCATTGAAATGTCTCCAAAGATGGAGGTGAACATGCAGCTCAGCCACTTAATCTGAGAGGTTACATTTCTACCACGAGCAGTGGATTTGAGAGACCCTCCAAAAAGATCTTCTCTAAACAAATCTGATATCATTTTCGTTGAAATGACTTGTCTACCAATACCAATATCGTCTCCAAGCCAAGAGCAATGCTGAAAAACAAGACAATCCAGCCGGCCATCGATTCAGTCAACACTAATTGCCGGGAAAGGAGCCCATATTGTTTTCATACATATTTCCTAGCTCATTGTCATTTGCAGCGCAGCCATGGGTAGAGTGACTCCTTGGCCGTGGTTTGGCATGCGGTTGTCCAGGTTATGACACCAGGGACCAGCGTTGCCTCAGCCGGTATGAATGGAGTATTTTAGAGCCGGGTGATTGCTACACAAGACGTTTCGACCAGGTCCGTGCTAAAAGGTCAAGCTGCATAAGAGCATACTCAGAGTAAATAAATAATGAGAAATGGGAATGTTCAAGAGCAAAGCAGTGCAAATGCACCACACACACACACACACACACACACACACACACATTTACTCTCATATCAGCCAAGTTGAGGAGCTGTCCTCATGTTTCACAGCTACCTCAGTAAAGTCCTTGACATTTTCACAACTACTTCATCAAGCCTGGAAGCTAGGAAATCCCAGAGCCATGTAGTTAATGCTTTCCTGTGCAGAGCTACTGAGTAGCAGATTACACCTGACAGTAATTTGATCACAGAAAAATGTTCATTGATACCTGTAATCTCTGCTCCAGCTGCTGTAACACTTTAATTATTGCAAAATTGTTTTGGTGAAAAAAAACAACAACACAGTAACCAAATAACTGAGAAAAAAACAATGACTTTGATGACTTAGATGCATTTTTAAGGGGAAAAACTGGACAAATATGGACACAAATGCACCGCTTGCAAAGTTTATGGTTGTAGATGATGATAATAACATTATTCCAATAGCATGGAATATTGGCTTAGGCCATAAAATCCATGTTCTATATATTTTGGGGACAAGACAATCTGAAAATAAAGAGATCCTGTTACTGAGTTGAACTATCCCATTGGATTGCATTACAGATTGATTAATCTGAACTACATTATGAAAGCAACACTCCCCATCTCTGACGGTGAAGTCGCTACTGGGTCACCATATCTGATTAGCCTTTCGTACATGGGCGAGCTTTTAAAAGCAGGGGGGAAAAACATGAACAGAGCCTCGCTATATTCTGCTCCTATTCAAAGTGATTAAATCAATTGTGAGTGCTTAGATTCGCTTCAGGCCCTTGCTGTAGGAGCGATAGTGTCAGTCTGCTGATTTTGTGCTCGCTGAGTCACCTGGCGTGCACTGCCAAGCACTTACCGGATCCCCGGGAAGCACATCAAACCTGGGATTTTATGAAAGGGGACACTGCAGAGAACCGCTATGGGGGAGCCGGCTTGGTGACAAGATCAACGGGGAGAAAATGAGAAAAAGCAACAAAAAGAATATGTGCCTTTGTGAGGCTCATTGTGCTTGGCCAAAGCCCAAAGCAGAGGGAAAGCTTGTCCTGCGGCCACTTATCCTTCTATGGTCAGATAGCCTGAGGTCACCAGTTGCTCGCTGGCCTGAAGTTGCAAGGAAGTCTGCAATTAATCATTCTAAATGGAGCTTAACAAGGAGATTTGTTCACCATCTTTATTGGAGATCTTGCATTACAGAGGGTGTTTCATTTGTGCGGCGGATCTTTTTCCTCTTCGTTTATCCTACCCCATAGGAGGCGATATGTGTGATCAAGTAGCGAGCAAACTGATGGAAAATAATGACTCAGTGTTACTGGACAAGCCTGTGGGCAAGAGATTAAGGAAATGAAAAAGGGTTCATGGAGTTGTTCAGCTGTTCTACCAACCTCATTATCGACCACACACCGAAGGGGATGACACTTGGCCCTCAGCACCTGTGTCCTCACAGTCACACTGGATTGGCCATTACTCCAAACAATACAATGGAGGAGAAAATTAAAACTGTAACTGAACTGGACAGAGGAGCAGGCACTGTGGCGGGGAAGAAAAGCTATAACAGTAGCGCTCAGTAAAACTCTTTTCTCCATTCATTGACAGCCTGAAAGTTCAAAGGAAATCTAGTGTGTGTGTGTGCGTGTGAGTTACCATTAGTAGCCTCTTTGTTGATTGTGATCATGGCTGCACAACGCTTAACAGAAATGGAGGTGATATAAATGTAGCCGGAGATAGAGTTCTTAGATGCATTGTGGGGAAACAAATCCAAAAATAAACACATGCATTCCTGAAGGCAGTCTGAGAGAGGAAACAAACATGTAACCATTAGCAAAATCACTGGAGTGCGCCCTAACTGTTGGTTTACAAATTACATGACGGGAAATAAATCACAGTAGGGCTCTCCGCGGTGCAGATTTCTTTCTTTGCATCATCTCATTCAGTCATTTGGGCAAACAGAGCCTTTTAAATGCACCTGATTAGGTGGCTAACGCTGTGTAGGCCACTGTGGTTTGTTGCACAAAGTCCTCCACACCTGAAAGGTTTGCCCTCTTGCATTTGCAGCACCAAAATGCATGCGTAGACACTTAGGATACAGCCAGTGTTATGGAGCAGCATGCATCCTTGCAGGTTGGAGTTTTAGTTATACAGACATTTCTTTGAGGCAGAGCTACTCTGGAGGCAGAAATGATCTTACTGGTTGAGTTAAACCTCAGTGGGCGGAGCCAAAGAGCCACAGATTTTCATAGTGCAAGTTAACTAACTGGCAAACTTGAATGGGAAAGAAAGACCTATTGTCAAAATATAAATAAAATATATAAATGGCAATGACTTCTTTTTATTCATTCGTAAGCATGTTATTCATGGTCAGCAGGCTAGCTAACTAGATAACCATGAGCTAGTATGGCTGGTTTGAACTTGGAAGGTCAGCTAGGCTAGCTAACCTAGGTAACATAGTATAGCTATACAGCATTTGTTCAGTTAGCAACAGCACTAGGCTTCATAATATTAGTTACCTTGTCTTTGTCACTAACGCTACAACTGTTTCTTTGGCTCTGCCCACTGAGGTTTAACTCAACTGGTGAGATTAGTTCTGCCTCCAGAGCAGCTCTGCCTCCGAGAAATGTTTTTCAGTATTAAAACTCCAAACTGCCTCTGGCTGTGTTCTCCTCAACTAAGAAGTGGGTGGAGGTGGTCAAGAAGGTCATCTTTCCTGTATGAATGATATAGTGGTTTGTGCATAGGCATCTGGGCCAATCCCAGGCCAATCCTGCCAACAGAAATGCGCTAGAATGCACAGGCTGACACAGACCTCCAGCTCCCATGGTTCTAGCCAGAGCCAGGCTGTCAGGAAGATGAAAATATGCCTGGCTTCATTTAGTGCTGTGGGGATCCTGTGGAGAAAAGGGGCAGGTAGAGCTAATGGACTACTCTAGGACACAGCGGGGCTGTCGACTCAGCATTGCCGCTGGCTGTCTCGTCAGTGCACACCATTTTTATGGCAATCTCTCTGAGGCCACAGCAGGCACACAAGGGCCCAGGGCCACCACCTCAATGCCCAGATTGTGTAGGATTTACTGTAAACAAAATCCATTCTGGGGAATTTCATTTTTTTTTAGACCCATACATGTTTTGATATAAATCATAAGGGCAGCTCTTACACACTGCAAAAACCATCCATCGTAACAAGTCGTCTAGCCTGCTATTGAGTCTTAACATCTTTTCAAATATTCAAGAATATTCTTGAATCAAGTGACATTCTCTTAATATTTATGGAGTGATCCTCCTTATTTGAAGATATGGTCTCGTTTCAAGAAATTCTTGAAATGGGTGAGACTGCACTGGAAACAAGGGAAACATCTTTTAAGACTCAATACGAGAAATGAGATGGATATTTTTGGCAATGTATATTAAAGTGTGCGTGTGCATGTGCAGTACATGCACGTGCGTGTGCATGTGGGCCTTCACTCACTCACATGCTTGCATGTATTTGTATGCCCGTCTGTGTAATCACACATTCCTGGCGCTAACCAAGAACTAGATCTATCATGAGCTGTCAGTCTAGCAGAGCAAAAAGAGAGATAGAGCAGCTGCACTGATTGACAGAGAGGAAATTGAAGTGTCACATGAAACATGTAAACCATATTTTGCTTTGTGTTGTCACCCAGTAGCACATTACTTCAGTCAAGCAACCAGAGCAGGGAAAATGTCAACAGGAAACATCCAAAAGGAGAGGGGGAGAAATTTACAGACAGAGTAATACACCAAAATGAGATGGTTCCCATTTGCTGTGCATCTTTAGTACTCTGTGAGGCATTGTTCCAACTACTCCATTAATGTCTTTTATCTATCGAATGTAGGCCAGCGCTTTCTTGGTATTGTCATATCTGACAATAACCCTTGACAGCATCGTCAATGTCAGAGCTGTGTCACGAAACTTTTGAGCAAATAAGGCTGTGAAAGTGAGGAGAAAAAAGAAAAACGAGACTCTGAAGGGTACGCGTACTCTTCAGGATGACAGTTCACAGTGTAACACATTAAAGATGTAGCTGCATGTCGTCTGGAAGTGAGAATCTGCTCTCACGCCGTGGCAGAGGCATCTGTAATGCCTCAGTGGATCGCCGCCCACTGTACATCATTAGCATGGCAGTATCAACATGAAGATATAGGAGGCAGCTGTCCACTACGGTTGTCAAGCTCAGCTGGCTCAAATCTGAAGGGGTGCTGCACCTAGAAGGGTCTAAATGAATTGCATCTTGCAAGAGTCGGGTGGTGTATTTAAATCTAGACGTACAGATGCACAGTGTTGCTGTGCTCTGGCAATCACAGATTACAGTTGTGTTTGCATGAGACTTGGCAGCTGAGCCCTCCATTAAATGAGTATCACTGCAAAAGTCTGGCTGTGAAAGGCAGCTTTGGAAAACATACATGCCAACTGTGAGTAGGTGATAATGGGATGGAGTCACGGCAGCTAAAGGCCACGCACACATTGTGTAGTTGTTCGCTGCATTGTCGGTCGAGAGCGTATGCAGGAGATTGTTCATTTTGTAGTGCGCAACGTGAAAATGTAGCTTCACTAGGGTACAGATCAACCCCAGGTCCATATAGTTTGTTATGGAACCTCTAGTAGAGCTTATGTGAACACAGTGCACCCAAAATTTAGATGGTCAAATAAATTACAGACTGCACCTTTAATGTTCACACCCCATCAACTGTTCAAATCACAGCCTATCAACTCCTGCAATCATTTGTACACAAGTATTCTTGAAATTCCCCTTCCCACTTGGTTATTTTGCCGTTGCTAATTTGAAGAAAGTATGCCAAATAATAAGTGGCAAATGCAGCAATAAAGACGTGAAGCATGCACATCATCAAGGGTTGCATGGCTTCTGAATACAACTGTGTTCCTATACAGTGCCAAATCCGTCATTACACATTGTTATGTATGAACGTAACATATCATGTTTACAATGATTTCAGCATTGCCACGGGGCTTAGCTCACAGTGGGAAATTGTTATATTTTCTAGCCTGCTTTGCAGAGAGCTGAAGGATTTAAAAAAAAAAGGATAATACTGTGCAGAGTGACTGTATTAAATGAAATGTCATTGTAAAAACATGCACTTGAGTCTTTCCAGCTCCCCCTCTCCAGCTCTTTACATTGCTTGCATGCACATTTTGAAATTCTTTGAATTTGGGCTGCACAATACAAGCCAGGCCACTTCCATAACTGACAGCAATTTGGGAAAAATCCAATTTTTGTGCGTTCAGATGTGTCACTTAATGTGATCGTGAAAGTCACATTGAAATGACAACTGTAACTGCGGCCATGGTTAATAGCTCGACACGCCAGGAATATGAAAAAAAAACATTTACTGAATTGAATTTAAATGTAATAATTAGTTGTATCACTTCCTGTTTGAATTCTATTTTGCTTTTCTAAACAGAAATCAAACGTCAACACTGCACACGCTTTACAGATGATGCTAAGATGCATAGAGACTCTTAAGTCAAATGTGTTTTTGCATGGAAAGATGTGTATACATTTGTTTGGTAGCCCTGGTCTAAATCTGTATTAGGGACAGTAATGGTAGTGGCAATTCAAAGCCAATACAGTCAGTATGTTTTTAAAAGAGTAACAAGGTACATGAAGCCAAAACCGCACAAGGTGTTGTATACCGTTGCTGCATCTCAGCAGCTAAGAATATCCTCCTTTGCTGGTCTTAGCTCCTACACTGGAGGTCCCTGTAGACACCTTTCAATGCTTTGCTTCGAGGAGAGAGAACCAGACGTGCACATCTCATTAATTATGTCTCAGTTGAAATATCAGTCCAGAGCTCCCAGCCATTTGACTGAGGCAGAGGTAATGAAACCCCATGCATTGGAGCTAAACGAGACAGCGCGGGGATGGGTACGGGGCAGGGGTCGCCAGGTTGGAAGGGGACGGAATCTGTGGTTAAGGCCAGAGCTGGGGTTAAATCAATTTGAGGCTGGGTGGATTAGGCTAGGGCTGGGTTAAGACACTATAAAACACTATAGGTTTGGTGTCACCCAGCCTATTAGAGACTCGACCCAATTAGAGCACTGCAGTCTGGACATTATTTGCAGACGGGTGGGTACATGCACAGCACATCAGAACCCGGGCTTTCCAATAATGTTGAGTTTACAGTCTCGCTTTTGCCTCACTCTCTCTAAAAACAACAAACCAGCGATACGCTGCACGGAAGCATCGAGCCATATCATGATCCCAGCATGTAAAGTATTTAAAGAACCACAGAACGGGGGATTATCAATAAATGTTCCCGAAATGTAAAAGTATTGAGAAGGTCACGGTCAATTAGATGGATAAAGTAACAACGATGACATTCAAGTTGTCACTACAGGAGAGGGTTTGGCCCCCCTGGGAGGCAGCAATGGATAGAGCTCCGGTCCACTGCCGCAGCCACATCTGCAGGAAGTCAATGACTGATGCCAGCAAGAGACAACAATGTTTTTGCCTTTGTGCAAATTGAAGAAACATGACCATAAATTTGCAAGCCGTGGATCAATAGCGCAGACATGGCCAACCCCGAGAAAGGTATCCAAGGGAAGCCATTCGATAATTCCGATCAGAGATGGACTGGTTGCCTGCAATTAATCTTCCATTAACTGCCACAGGCCAGAGGCCGTCGTGGACGAGTTTTAGATGCTTAGTGACAGATTCAACCATTACCGGTTACGCTGATGTGTGGAGCTGGCAATCAGACAGACTTCTCCTCGTATTATTGGTTCAATCGTAGCCGTCCGTCAGACATGCCCCATTAGACTGGTCATGTGGGCCTTCCCTTTCACCAGTGCGGCTCCATAAACTATTTCACTGGCCACCAGGCAAATATATATCAATATTAAGGCAGCATTTCATTACATATTGCCTACATGACGGATGACCGATCCTCTGAGTTGCATCTCCTTCATTCCCCTTCCATGGAAAGACTGAGCGCTACACTCTACAGCCTGCGTTTCTTGAACGTACCTGTAATGAGGCAGTCGTCCTAGACTAAAACAATGCTCAGCGGAGAACGGAAAAAAGTGTTTTTCCATGTGTTTTTTTTTTTTTTAAATGACAAGGACATTGCTTGTGTGACTATGCTTAATAGTAATGCTCCCATTTATGCTCGGCGGCATCTCTCGAGACTACCCTTAAACACGGGCCTACTCAATCATGACGAGAGAACCCATGTTGGAATGAAATGGGTCATGTGATGCTTTAAATAAATATGATAATCAGGCAGACACGAGCGATTGCCAGGGGGGTTATTTGTGTTATGTGGAGGGAGCAGTGGGCTTCCAGGCCGTCTCCGTAGACGGGAACCCAATAATGCTACGGGGGAAGTGATTCTGGTTTGTATCACATAGGAGTTAAGAGGCAATGTGGTGTCCGTGTACATGTGAGTGAGCTTGTTCTGTGTAAGCATGTATGTGTATATGCACTAATGTGTTCACACACGAGTCGAGTGAATTTTGTGAAAAAAAAAAAAAAAAAAAATTAAAGTAATAACTAGCAACATTTTCATAGAAATAAATGACCGTTTTGCTGCTCTCTACGACGCAATCACACATCATGATAGCTTTTCCATTCGCTGCTCTAAACACCGGTTGTCAGGTAGGTCTTTCCCAGGAGCGAAATCCTCCGGCGCACGGGAAGTGATGCGTTTGTTTGGAATAAACAGGAGAAGAACTGGGTAGTTAGCATGAGCAGCGGTAGCCGGCGTGGCTGAACAGACGGAGGAAAGAGTGCCACCTACAGAAGTGTCATCAACATCCAAGGAGAAAGACGTCACACAGTCCGGCGTGGTGCAGAAACTCCACAGCAAATGGCCACTTGGCACCAAAGATGGAGATTAAATACGAAGCTAGGAACGAGAATCCCACTTTAACCCTGAGGGAGAAATGCTTTGAACAGGCACCTTGTGATGAAAGGAAAATAGCTCCCCTAAGGTGGGCCCTTCCCTCTCAGCAGGGGTCACAATTATCTCTCACTGGGTGACCTCAGTACCTCAGTGGGGGTAATGCACTCCTGAAAGTGAGCTCTATGACACATATAGTGTGATCTTTCCTACTGCAGTTTCTCCAGCCCCGGGTGCACTGTATATGGAGCAAAGAGGGCAATAACTCCAAAATGTTTGGAGTGATGGCACCTTATACTAGACTGACATATTAATTTGGCCTGAAATTTGCCTCTTATTGAACATCAGATATCAGCCAGTCAATGTTATCCACCTCCTGCCTGACCACCACTACTTAAGAAAAATCAGTAAAATCTGCAATAAAATTTTCTTTTCTTTTGCATTTTATTTTTTCATCTAATTGTACAAATTAAATCTTCTTTTAAAGGCAGTAATGAATCGCAGAGTTTTCCCTACCATTGAATAGGTGGGCTGGGTCACCCTGCCTTAAAGCACTGCTAACCTAACAACAACCTCTTTCAGTTATACACTTTGGATATTTTCCAGAGAATCAGGTTCGCACTTTCACCGGAGTTGCCCTTCCACACATATAGCACACCACCGGAGAATGTCCGTTTCGGATGTGTTCACAACAACAGAAAATACTCCGGTTAGTTTAGGCAAGGGGCTTGGGTAGAGTGTGTGGGAGACAGGACATGACGCAAAAAGTACGCTGCGGAAATCGCAGTGTTTTGTTTACAGTGCAAAGATGGCGGACGAAGTGACCGACTCACCCAGTTGCATGATAAATACGTCATCAACACACCCACTCGCTCGTAGAGAATACTCCGGAGGATCTTCCGCTCCATTCACACTTGGGCTCACTCGGCGATAAAACGGATTTTAGACTGGGCTGCTGGGTGGGTAAAGTCTGTTTAATTTCCAGACCAACTGAATCGGACTGAACCCCTCCAAGTAATGTCTAGATAAGTTCAGTGTTGCACTGCATGCGTGAAAGCAGCTCAAGTGTCCCATGATGGTCTAAATGCTGCTTCAGAGGCTTTTCCACCCTGACAAGAACAACATTTGAGGGGAAAACACTGCTCACTTGTAATTTTCTTGCCATAAAAATGGCCAAATTGAATTGAATATCGGCACAAAATATCGGCTATTAGCAGCTTCAATACAAAAATATCAGTATCAGCCTTCAAAAACCTATATCGGTCTAACCCTGTGTTATACCCTGCGTGATTATTTATATATCATTGTATGTTATATTGTTATTCTATATTATTCTATACTATTCTATATTGTTTCAAAGGGACACATTATTACTATTCTTGGTATGCCTATGCCCAACCATTAAGCTGTCTAACAGAGAACTATTTAAAAAATGTGGCTAATATAAAGGTTACAAAATTGCTGATAATACTGCTTGTTTCTATGCAAACTTGTCACATGAAACATGCAACTAACACTGCTTTGTTTTGTAAAATCAATGCATTTGGCCTCATTGATTTTGAAGATGACGCTCCTTGTGCATGCAGCTGTTTCATTTATGTCCCTTGCAGCCCAAGGTCCTCGCTCATGCATAGCCATCTGCTGTGGTACTTTCTTCTCCAACCGTGGACTTGGGCATGATACTGTTTGCCTCTGTCAGATTTCAGCCAGCCTCTGTGCCCTCAAATGCTGGATATGGCTGTCAAGCACAGGACCTCGAAGGCTCACAAGACCCCAAAACAGCTCTGATTCCTGGCCCTGAAATGCGATCCACTCCTTCTGCGTGTCTCCCTGGCTCCTGTGTTCTTATCAGCTCCTCCAGGAGGAGAGGCTGTCAATACAACAACCACAGAGGAAGAAAACCAG
>OOFE01034300.1:7787-32544 GCA_900323365.1 Monocentris japonica | reverse complement strand
TGCTCTTGGGAACCTTCAATGCAGCAGAAATTTTTTTGTAGCCTTCCCCAAATCTGTGCCTCGACACAATCCTGTCTCTGAGCTCTGCAGGCAGTTCCTTCGACCTCATGGTTTGGTTTTTGTTCCGATAAGCATTGTCAGCTGTAGACCTTATATAGACAGGTGTGTGCCTTTCCAAATCATGTCCAATCAAATGAATTTACCACAGGTGGACTCCAAACAAGGTGTAGAAACATCTCAAAGATGATCAAGAGAAATGGGAGGCAGCAGGGCTAAATTTCAAGTGTCATAGCAAAGGGTCTGAATACTTATGTCAATGTGATATTTCAGTTTTTCCTTTTTCATAAATTTGCAAAAATTTCTAGAATTCTGTTTTTGCTTTGTCATTATGGGGTATTGAGTGTAGATTGATGAGGGAAAAAATGAATTTAAACGATTTTAGCATAAGGCTGCAACATAACAAAATGTGAAAAAAGTGAAGGGGTCTGAGTACTTTCTGAATGCACTGTAGGTACATGTATTTGCCATAATTGCATCAGGGCACTTATTATTGTAAAGGCATGCTTATAAAGTGGGATTCATAATGGTGTCGTATATCCCTTTAATGTACAAAGTATCAATACTCAAATGTTATACCTGAAGTGACTTTATTAAAATTCTGATCCATTTACAACTATTGTCATGAGTAGTAATGAGTTAATCAGAGTCTTCATTAAAAATCAAATCAATCAATATAGACTGTGTATATATAGGGCAAGCACAGCAGCCCAGAGGTCCTTTGTGTCCTGGGTCTGCCCCGGGGTCTCACCTCTCCTCCCAGTCTCCAATCTGTCATGTCCGCCTTACCAGGTAACCGCACCACCTCGGCTGGCTCCTCTCAATGTGGACAAGCAGTGTCTTGACACCAAGATCCTCCTGGAGCGCTGAACTCCTCACCCTGTCAAGAAGTGTAAGGCCAGCCACCCAGTGGAGAAACCTCATCTCAGCTGCTCGTATCCGCAATCTCATTCTTTCAGAGAGCTCGTGGCAGGATGGGGCAGGCCACCTTTTTTCAGGAGAGAACCATGGCCTGAGACGTGGAGGTGCTGATCCTCATCCTGATCAGTCACGGACTGTGTGACCGGTCTGTGACCAGAAGGACGATGTCATCTGCAAACAGCAGAGATGCCACCCTAATGTCACCAAACCGGACCCTCTCCAGACCCCGGCTGTGCCTTGATATCCGTAAGTATTGATTTGTTTTTATCTGACATTTTCTGGGAGCTTTGTTCAAAAATTAGTTATATGTATTTTCACAAAATGATTGCTGACATCAAAGTTAAAGTTACTCAGGTTCATTTTTACTATAGAATAATATGGCAGTTATCTTCCACCTCAAAAGAAATAGCACTCGCCTTTAAAATATGATATTCCTATACACTAGGGCAGTTTGGTTTGTATTAGTGAGTATTTTATTCTGAAAAGAGAGAGAAGAGTTTGTCCTTAAGTAAGACAAAAAATGAAGAATAAAATTTTATAGTTTAATAAAAACGGCATGTGGCATTTTTATTTTAAATGTTTGTGTCCATTTTACTTAAGTTTCAATTAAAATTTGGAATGGATTGGCAAGTTTTGGCTTAGTGTTGATTTTTCAGCTTATGATAACGCGGAAGCACGGGAGAACAAATATGACTGGGGGTGCAGCAGATATGCCCGTATATTTTGGTTTTGCTTCATTTTGTTTGTCTGTGTGACTGTTGATGTTCCATTTTCAGCACTGCGTTTTCAACCGCATGGGTCATTTTGAGTTATGATTCATAAAAAGTGTATGAGAATGTTTGCAAAGGCAGTATCATCAGTCCATATGCACTAGGGGTGAGTGCGGGTGTTCATCCATCTGAGAAATCCTGACTTTATTGCATTCCATATGAGTTTACGGAGAGAGGAGATAAACAAATGCTGATTTGCACATTTCCGGCTTGCAGTGCACTGCATCTCATATTTCACGACCAGCCCACCTCTTTTTCCCCAGATCCATTTGATTTATCACATTACAACGGATGAAACAACATATATTTCCTGACATATACCGCATATTCGCTGCTGCTGAATTTCGACGACGAACCACAGCCGTGTCAGGAGAGAGTGGGGGCTACAGAGTCTCCACTCCTTCCAGTATGTGGCAGGCATCCACATGTAATTGGCAGATTTTCATGTCTTCACTTAAGAGTCTGTCATTGGCAAATTGTCATATCTTTACTGATGCATCTCTCAAGTGAAGTTTCAGTTGATCCCAACAACCACTATATTTTTGAAAGGCCTGAACCAAACTTTATATTGCCTTATAAATTTTAAGTATATTCACTTAGATTCTTAAAAGTTCAATTCATATACAGAAAATAAGCTTTTTTGCAACTTTTATAGCCTGTTGGAAGTAAAAACACAGGTCTATTCTCAATTGAATTTACAAGCATTGCCAATTTAAAGGGACAGTAAGGTTTTACTGCCCCATAACACAAAATGACCACACTATACCTGATAGGGTTGATCAATACCAATGATTCAATGATTAGTTGATCAAGTGCTGAGATTTCTAAACTTCAGAACTCACTTTCCTGTACTCTGTTTTAGAAGAAAAACTCCCCACCCTCTGGAGTTTGAAGACACTCCCGAATAACTATAACCTACTTTTGTTGACTTAAGCTCACATCAAAACTAGGTTACCTTGCTCTAGGACCCTAACCTTAACCAGTTGCCTCACCTTACCCAACATTGTTGTTGCTAAAACCTAATCCTAAACCTGCACTATGTAACTTTATGTAATTTATGTTGTTGGCGGCCCCTAGTGGCAATGAGAGGTAACTGTTTGCAGCATTGTTAGCAGCTTCGGTCATCTTTGCTCGCAGTAAATTAGCTTTCTGTAGTGATAGCCGATGCGGTAGCTCGCTCATTGCTGTTTTGGAGCTGTGTGCTTTCGTCACTTCCTGTGCTAATTGTCATAATTTGATTGATAATTGACAACTGATTGTGTCATAAATCTGATTGTCTATCAGCTTGACCCAGTTGGCCCTGTGAAGTCCTTTGAGTTTTGTTTGCGATAAAGGGCTTTAAAAATAAATATAAATATAAATAAAAAAGATTTGACTTGACTGTGCTTCCAGAAAACTTTCCCCCCAGTATACCTACCCGACTCCACAACTTCTTTGGAGCGAATGGAGGGAATCTACAGTGGCTCAATGAAAGTGCAGGGGCCAGTCTTCTTGTTGCAGCCCCACTTCATGAACTAGACTGATAAGGCGCTTGTATTTTTATCTCAAAAAAAGTTACATAATGCCTCTTTAACCAAAGTAGATTGATTTGATTTGATGAGATACTGCAGGTTATGCAGCTGGTAATATGTAGACATCGTACGAAACAAGGTTGCATAACTTTTTGTTTGGTGGAAAATAGAAATGGAAAGAAACTACTTTGGTAGGGTCTTATTTTATTATGTTTTGGGGCTTTAAAGGTGAAGGACCAACAATGTTAAAGCTCTCTGTCCACCATTAGTTTGATACTGAATGTAGGGAAGCTTTGTGTCACAACGGCAATAGATGCAGATGAGATACAGAGACAGCTAACTCCTGACAAATGTTTTGGAACTCATCTAAACTATTTAACACATTATTTATTGTTTGGTATAATTGGATTACTCTTGTAGATTGCGAGCAAACGTTGGGAGGCTTGTCGTAAAATGTAATTTGTCATGAACTCAAGGTGCAGCTGGAGCTGTATGACATGAAAACAGTATTTAGCTGCATTGTGTCTATTTATGGGTGCAAAAGACATCAGGCCATTCATCTCTATAGTTTTCTCAGCATTTCACACATAATTATGAGCAAGTGCAGCAAATGAAAAATGAGCACTAAGCTTGTTTTACTGCTTGCTGGAAAAATACACAGGCATCAGCTTATATGCGGCCTATTTTCAGATCAGGTTGGAGTTTGACTCATGGTTGTGTCATGTGATAACCTATTTTCTCGAGGCATGAGCAGTTGAACTCTGAAGTTTCCAGAAAAGTGCAGCGATTTCTAAGATTTGGATTGGAGGAATACCAGCGGGGAAATGAGGCTTGGATTTATTGGATTTGTTTTTTCAGCCTTAGCTGCCCTCTGATGAGGTAGTTACTGATGCAACAGGATGATAACCTAGTGAAGTGTCTGTGAAACTCTGACTTGGCGTCTGTAAACCAGAGCTCTTGTCTCAAAAAGCCACGAAATTAGGACACCCGACGGGAAAAAGATGGGACATTAGGCCGGTGCAAAACGCATTACAGGTCCTGAGTGAACTCCCATCTGCCTCCCATCCAGCATCATCAAAATGTGGGCCACTTCCTGGGCTTACCTGTTCGCACTCCTGCACCTCGTGAATGACATGTTGGTGATGTGTTTAGAAAATTGTTGACACCTTTGAGACAATAATCTATGTATGCATTTGTACATGCACAAATGGCGATAAATTGAACTGAACTGAAGCTGAGGAGTCTCACGTTTAACCCTGAATGCCAATCACTGTAAGATCACGTACGACTTCCTTCCCCTGATTGCAACTTCTCTTTTTCTCTGAACTGTGGGCTCAACGTGAGTCATTACCGGACAAAATGTACCACAACTGAAACGCAGATGGCCGTGAGCTTTGCTTGAACCATCACTCACTGCTCACTCACAGGTTAGCATGCCAACCAAGTGAGACAAAACTGTCACAGCTATCACACTGTTCCATGTGTTGCATATCACAAAGAGTCTGAATAACTGGGATGAGTATAATAAACCCTGTAGGTCATGTAGTTGGTGAGATTGCCACTATTGTATATTTGGATGTTTCTGCTGGAATGTGAAGTGCACACTCTACCGTTACGCTGTTATCTGCACAACACTATCAAAGGTAGCGACAGGTAGCGACAGTAGCTTTAAGGTCAATTTCTTTTATGTTTTCCAGGTTTCACATGTCTAACAGACACAGAAGGTCATTCTTTACCGAGTGCTAACGTTGCACAGAAAGGATTCTGGGTATCCGCAGATTGCCCAGGCATCAGCCAGTTGTCCATCAGAAGGACGTGACTGGTTAAACACGTACTCTGCACAACTCAATGCAGACATAAGAAAGCCCTGCTGTGATACAAAGAGTTTAAATCAAGCTTGAAGAAAAAATCCACCCTAAAACACTTTAAGAACAAACAAAAAAATGTCATTCATCTAAAACGTCAATGGTAAACGTCAGGTTTTGGTGTCAGCCCCTCAGAATCAAACAACAAGGGCTTCTTTCTAGATCCAGTTTGCACCGATGATCAGCAATCATACAGGGAGAAATCCATCGCAGAAGAGGAAGAGGCAGCAATTTTTCCACAGACAGCAGCCTCAATAGACCAGAATGCAATAGACACACCCCAATAGTCACAGAGTAGTTGGCTAGCTAGCTATATATATACGCCCACCTTGAATCAAAAGGAACAAGTTTCGCACCCGTTCTCTGGGGGTTGTCAAAAGGCATTCTGGGAAATGTAGGAAATCACTAACTGAAGTAGAAGAAGCCAGGTTGAGGGAAAGTGGATACTCCAAAAAACACTTATCATAAAATAACACCTAGAATGAATTGGACATCCTTTTAGGATTAAAGAAGCAAACTGGAGACTGGAACATCACCACTTCAAATCCTTGCACTGAAAATCAGAAAATCTGAACCAGTGTTGTTCTGCTCACTGCTGCAAGAATTGCCTTTGATGTTCCTTTGAACAAGGCATTGATCCCCCAATTTCTCTGGTGGAGCAAATCACTGGTCAGCTTGAGGAGTTTTACAGTGGGCGGCCGTCAGGTTTGAATCAGTGTGTGTAACTCAACTTCCTCCCACACTACTCCGGCAGGTCCTTGCTGTAAATAAGGTGTTAATTGTCAATTTGAACAGGACCGATAAAGATGAATGAGAAGCGACTTGGAGAGCATTAACAACTAAAGGTGTTTCGTGCTGACATTGACAATCTCCCAGCAGTCAATTTGTGTAAAAAATGAAAAGGTAATAAATGGCAACAACCAGCCAGGAACTCATCAAGGTCTATGCTTTCATTTCAGAGCTTTCTGCCATCACTAGCGCTGTCTGCTGCCCATTTCAGAGCTATTGGAGGGTAGAACATTATGTTCATCTCTGACAGAGCCACGGCTGGGCAGTATTAATACTTACACCTGCGATAATGATAGAGACACAGCCTCATTTCAGCTCGAAGGTGACAAAAGGTTTTCATGTTCCGCCTGCTGAGGACATCTGTGGCCGCAAATGCAACTTGCACGCAAACGCCATTTCTGTTTCTGATTTTCTCCACGGCAATGCGTACGTTCACGTCCAGCCTCCACAGCCGGACCAGTGATTCTGCCATTGTGTGAGACATTGTGGAGGAGCACTGAAACGTCTGCATGGACATTGCCAAATTAATGAACGTAAATGAGACCATTCATAATCGGTGAATCAGTTTTGATTAAGGACAAGCGAAAGGCCAGAACTTTGTTGTTATTATTCATAACAAGATCTGATTCATCGAATGCATGTGACCTGACTGAATCTGCTGATCCTTAGTCCTGCTCCAAGTTATAACCTGAAATACACAACTGTGACTCTACTCCTCGCCATAGAAATATACTGATGCATGTTAAACCTCTGCCTTCCAAGCCTGACACTAACACACAATTACATGAGGTCATTAAAAAAGGTTAAAGTAGGCATATTGAGAAAGTCTTCCACCTGTGGAGTTTTCTTTTTTTGTTCTTTGTTTGGCTTCGACCAGTTAAGCTTTAAACAATTAGACAGCCTGATAGACAGAAAATGAAAACAGTAAGGAAAAGAAGGCGTGGTGAAAATGATTGGGTTCACACTTACCAGCTTATCATGCATCAAAATGTCTGTTCTTTGGGATTCTCAGTTCTGCAGCATAGCAGGTTAATTATTTATCAAATCAGACCTGGTCTGATCGGCAAAACCTGCCCTTGTGTGAATATAGCCTATGATTTGTGTAAAAATATAGCAAATAAATAGGGTGTATTTTACAATTAGGAAAAAGGCCTAGGAATGATTCTAATTCCTAGGCTTTCTGAGTCTAGCTTTTCAGCCTTTGTGCTTTGTGTTGTGGTGATGCTGCTCCTTTGTCCAAATCTGGTTGCAGAGCCTCGGAAATTAAAATCGGGTCCTTTTTATACCACTGTCGACTCCCGTTGTTCTCATGCGCCGCACTTGACATCTTCATGGGCTGGGCAGCTCTGGGAACACGTGACGCGGCTCTGAAGGAGCGACGCTTCATAAGTATGAACACATCGACAAAAGACTGGAGACGCTGGAGCCAGCAGCCGTCAGCGCCCCGTATCCACAAACCAGGAGCGCACAGCAAGAGCGACGAGACACTTTGGACGGAAACAACTTCAAAAATATAGTTCACATTTAGAAATAACAAAAGAAAAAATAAGGAATAATAATAAAAGAAACTTCATTCTAATGCTATCATGCTCTAATGCTTTCATGTAAGATCTTTTGGTTTGATGTTGCGCGTCTGAGTTGCACGCGCGGTGGAAAAGGGAGATTCTGCGCACTTGGAAAAATTATGTAAGGTAAATAAGCCTTTTTCTCCTCTTTAAAACGTTTGATTCAGGCTTTTCCTTTACAGTAATACTTTGCATGCTTCGTGTGATCTGGACATAGGTAGGTGCACTAGCATCATTCCTTTAAGAACTTGTTTTTAGGAAATCACTATTAAAAAATTGATTCTTTTTTTAATGTGTGAATTCATGAACGTATCCCATTTGCACCGGAATGACGGTCAGTGGGTCTACAGGTTGATATCAGATCGGAACATTTTAATTTTGCACAGATCTAAATTATGTAACAATAATAATAATTTGTGATATTCCGTTGTTTCATTTCTCTTCATTGTTTGTATAGTCCCTAATCGGGGCATGTGTGGATATATTGTTTTAGATAGAGGTTAGTAGGCTGGTTTATCTTTTGCAATACTATTCCTTCCTGCTATTGACAGGTAGGAATTGCATTGCATACCTCTCGTATGTTCCTGGTGCCCACAGAAACCCCATTTTACTTATATTTTGTCAAGCTTGTAATTGTGGTTCATGCTGATATATATAGATTTCTTGTTCTTCAAAAGTTAGTGCTCGCTTTGGAATTCTCTCTGTTTCTGTTGAAACCTCATAAGACCTAAGTAAAATGTTATATATTTGTGTGAAAATCACTCTAGAAAGTGTTAGAGAAAAAATGATAAAATTGCATGTTTTGAAATATTTGCTTTGTCATGTTTGCAGGATGTGAAGGTCATTCGGTCCATATAAATATTTCATATATCCAAGGTGCATAGACTCAAATATGGCACTGCTGTAATCATACTAGAATATACACTCTTGTAGTATTCACAGAATTCTCTTTTTCAATATTTTGGTGAGGTTAAAAAAACCTGTCTGAAATGTCTTTCATTTGTAGGTTGCCCAGGCATCATCTTAGACTGCAGTATTACCCTCAGACACAGCCATGAAATCTGTGCTGAATGGTGTGGCCGACACCACCTTCCGGACTATTACCTCTGGTCTACAGTATCTGGGCTCCAACGATGCTAACTATGACGACCCCACCAATGACGTAGACTTCACTAAGGGCAGTTTCTCTCTCCAGAAGCCCTTGTCTGCCTTCCGCAGCAACTCTTTCCCAGACAAAGTGCCTGCAGATGAGGAACTGATCCTCAAAGGCATCCCATTCTTCCCCACCAATGCCACAGACCTGTTTGGCAACCGGAGCACCTTTGGAGATGAGGATAACAATATCCAGTGTGGGGAGAACTTCATGGACATGGAGTGCTTCATGATCCTGACTCCCAGCCAGCAGCTGGCTGTGGCTGTGATGTCACTGACTCTGGGCACCTTCACAGTGCTGGAGAACCTGGTGGTGCTCTGCGTCATCCTGCAGTCCCGCACCCTTCGCTGCCGGCCGTCCTACCACTTCATAGGCAGTCTGGCTGTGGCTGACCTGCTGGGCAGTGTCATCTTTGTCTACAGCTTTCTGGACTTCCATGTTTTCCACAGGAAGGACAGCCCCAATGTTTTCCTCTTCAAGCTGGGCGGAGTCACTGCTTCCTTCACTGCATCTGTGGGGAGCCTTTTCCTGACTGCTATTGACCGCTACATCTCCATACACCGGCCTCTGGCTTACAGGCGCATTGTGACACGGACCAAGGCTGTCATCGCCTTTTGCATGATGTGGACCATCTCCATTGTCATTGCAGTGCTACCTCTGCTTGGTTGGAACTGCAAACGTCTCAATTCTGTCTGCTCGAATATATTCCCTTTGATCGATAAGAACTACCTAATGTTCTGGATCGGGGTGACCAGTGTGCTGGTTCTTTTCATTGTCTACGCCTACATGTACATCCTGTGGAAGGCACACCACCATGCCGTGCGCATGTTGAGCCGCACCTCCCAGAAAAGCCTCGTTGTATACTCAGCGGATGGGACTAAGGTGCAGACCACCCGCCCTGAGCAGGCACGCATGGACATCCGTCTGGCCAAGACCCTGGTGCTCATCCTGGTGGTGCTGGTCATCTGCTGGGGCCCAGTGCTAGCCATCATGGTCTATGACCTCTTCTGGCGGATGGACGATGACATCAAGACAGTATTTGCGTTCTGCAGCATGCTCTGCCTGCTCAACTCCACCGTCAACCCAATCATCTACGCCTTGAGGAGCAAGGACCTGCGGCACGCCTTCCTCAGCTCCTGCCACGCCTGCAGGGGCAGTGCCCAGCAGTTGGACAATAGTCTTGAGTCGGACTGCCAGAACAGAAACATTGCCGCCAACAGGGCTGCAGAGAGTTGTGTAAAGACCACTGTGAAAATAGCCAAAGTGACAATGTCTGTCTCAACTGAAACTTCTGCAGAAGCTGTCTAATTGGTTGTGTCATGGGGGGAAACTGTATAAATGTCACCCTCTCCTAACAATGCCATTAAACACAAAAAAAGCTGAACTAAGGTTTAACAGAGAGAAGTTCCTCTCCTGAAAGTATTGACTTACATCCTTATATAGATGCTTCAGTGGCTGCATTATTTTATGTTAGTGACTCATATATAGTGTGCCAAAGTGCCAAATGGTAAAGAAAGGTCATAGGAAGGACTCATAATATGGAAGGATTATCAAAAACTATAATAGGTCTGTTGTTTACCATAGACTTCATGATATCTAATTAGTGAAGGCATATTATATTTTTGTACTGTGAATTCAGGTTTTGAAACAATATATCTTCATTAATGGGATAAGGGGCTACTGACATTTTTGATTAGAGATCTTTTACTATGTCATTTAGATGTCAAGATGTGTCTCACACCATAATTAAATCTTAATCAAATCTTTGCGCCTTGACTTTCTATATGCTTCATGCATATGTTGCATATAAACAACATTTCCATAAGCAAAAGAAAGAAAAGTTGAATTAACTTTGACAGGTTATTTTCAAAATTGCCATTAATCATGTCATTTTTGTATTTCATCAGATACAGAATTATCAGATGGCACTCGATGAGTGTCCAATGTGAGAAGAGAATTTGGGAAACGAGTGATTCACACTGCTGACAAAGAAAACAAATCATAGAATATTGCTTGATTTCTGAGAATCACCATCACAAATAAACCATATACTTTCATCTCTACCTGAAGTCTAAATGTGATGGACGTAAAGGATTCAAAGCTTTTGAGTATGTGGCAAATCAAGCTGAAATCTGAAATGGCATTCTCTGTGGCAGAGTGATAACTGTCCCTTTTGTCCATTTCTTTACTCGCTAGCTGTTAGACATTTGTAGTAATGTGTCTCTGTTCAAATGTATACCTAACATCTGTACAGTGTTTCTTGTAAAATAAGGTGTTCAAATTGAACAGTTCAGCTACAGTCAACACAACAAGCTTTTGGCCCAAAGCTTGAACACATTGATTGAAACTGAATTTGGGTGCAGTGTGCTGGTCACTACTGCAACAAACTGAAATGGTTCATGAACCCGGTTTGAATATAGCTGCTTTCATCAAATGTATGGATTTTACTGGATTCCGCCTCGTACGTTTGTGATACCTTGTGACTTGCTGAAATATTTCCAACCCCACACCTTTGATCATTGCAGTGAGGTGTTGTAGTGCTACTGTTGAAGGGGAATCATTTGGGAACATAAGAGCAAACCCGTGCACAGCCCTAGTGAAGTACTTCTGGCGTAAATAAAAGTATGTCTGCTGTGAATTTTACTTCTCTAAAGAAAGGAAAAAAAGGTCATTAGCTAATGTCATTTTCATTAGCTGGGAAGTTGAATGGAGTTTCTGTGTGTGCATTGTGTGGGGAATTCACGACCGACCTTTCAAAAGAATTGGAGGATATGTAATTTTCTAATAGATTATGTAGTACTTTTAATCTAGAAGTCTGACAACACAATTGTTCTGTAGACATTTATCTTGGTGTAAGGCTATCCAGACAGCTGTTTATCAGTATGCTTCGCTGCCTCTTGTATTATTGGAGTATTGGAGATTAAAATGTCAACTGTCAAGTGGCTTCTGTAACAGTGGTAATGAGGAATCTATGACTTAAAAATAAGAATCAGTCAAGTGTTTTTCGTATTGCTGTTTTCAAACTTTTAAATAAAGACGCAGCTGGTTGTCACGTTGCCTGCAATTATTTGATTGTTGCACTGTGTTGAAGGGAACTCGCAGCACATACAGGTTCATTCGGCCGACCGTCAGGCCAAGCCAGACCAGTTATTGACAAAACAGGAGTATGGATAAAGGAAGCCAAGCCCTGTGCTGATTCCAAAAGGTCTTCAATGATGTTTTATCGCCCCCCTGTGGAAGATCTACTAACATTTTCAACAATGACAGCCTTTCTGAGAAGAGGCGCCTTTTTTGCAGATAGCATTTTAAAAGTGCTGTTTGTATCGACATCGTCATTTCCCCTCAACCTGGGGCAAAATGCAAGGGGTCCCCTACCGCATTATCCTGTGACAGTAGCATCTGCTGTGCTTTGCTGCCATCTCTTGGCTTACGGGCCGGCTGCTGCATCTGTTCACGCAGATGTCAACAAGATTACTGTATGTTCTCTATCACTGTATGACTAAATTTTCCTCCAAACATTATACCCCGATCTATGAAGAACCGGCAGGCAGGTTTACACTTCCACGTGTGAAGGCTGGGATTAGGGTTGAAACTAAGGAACATCTTATAAATACTGCTGAAATACAAGCGTTTCATATGGTCTTGCACTTGCAGTTTGACCTAAAGTGGAATACCACTGAATTTAAGAACTAATCTTCTTCCTATTGTTTGACTAGCTTTCCAGCTTGACACCAGAGGACTACGGCTTGAAGCTAGGATGCCATTAAATGAAGCATTATTAAGGAATCTATGACCTCTAGGCGACCTGTAGGAATTGCTAGAACTGCAGATCTTGTCCTCTACATTTCCCTCTTGGAGTTGTGAATTGTGTAACTGTGTTACCACAAGCGGCAAACACTGCAGTGAATCCACTGATGTAGGAGGTCCAAGATAATAAATATCTAAATTATCAGTTATATTCACAGTAATACAATCATCTCTACTCATGGAAAGAGAGTAGATAGGTAGATAGATGGCTCTTTATTGTCCCCGAGGGGAAATTGCAGTAATGCAGCAGTACAAAGCAAGAGAGAGGCACACATCACTATACAATAAACAAGGATAAAGGTTGTATAAGCCGGATGGCTGTTGGCACAAAAGAGTGCTTGAAGCGCTCCCTCATGCACTTAGGTTGAATGAGACGGTGGCTGAAGGAGCTTCTTAGCCCGTTCATCTCATCATAGAGGGGGTGGGATGGGTTCTCCAAGATGGATCTGATTTTAGACCTCATCCTCCCCTCAGCCACCTCCTCCAGGCTGTCCAGGCTCTCTCCCACAACCAAGCCAGCTTTCTTGACCAGTTTGTTGATCTTGTTGGAATCCTTTGCCTTAATGCCACGTCCCCCATACCACAGCAAAGAAGAATGCACTAGCCACCACAGTCTGGTAGAACATGCGGAGCAGCCTGTTGCACACGTTGAATGATCTAAGCCTCCTCAGGAAGTATAGTCTGCTCTGACCTTTCCTATGGAGGGCATCAGTGACCAGTCCAGTTTATTGTTGAGGTGCACCCCCAGGAACTTGTAAAATCCCACCACCTCAACCTCCTTACCCTGGAGGATGACAGGTGGTGGGCGCTTCTTGTTTTCTGACAACAAAAGTCCACCACCAGCTCTCTTGTCTTGCTGACACTGACCTGTCAGTGGTTGTCGTCGCACCATCTGACAAACCTCTCCACCAGGCTCCTGTACTCATCCTCATTGTCCTCGTTGATGCAACCCACGATGGATGAATCATCCAAGAACTTCTGGAGATAAGCAGACCCAGAATTGTATCTTAAGTCTGAGGTGTAGAGGGTGAACAAGAATGGCGACAGTACTGTTCCCTAGGGTACACCTGTGTTGCTCATCAGCGTATCCGACACGGTGCTCTGTAGACAAACAAACTGCGGCCTGCTGGTGAGGTAGTCCATGATCCAGTGTGCCATGGCGTGGTCCACCTGCATGGCTGCAAGCTTCTCTGCAAGCAGGAGTGGCGGGATGGTGTTGAATACACTGGAGAAGTCAAAAAACATGATTCTCACAGTGCTCCCAAGCCTCTCCAGGTGAGAGTACGCCTTATGCAACATGCAGGTGATAACATTGTCAACTCCCAGGTGTGCCTGGTATGCGAACTGCAGGAGGTCCAGAGAGGCTGCCATTAGTGGCTTCAGGTGTTGCAGGACCAACCTCTCAAAGGTCTTCATGATATGAGAGGTCAGTGCCACTGGTCTGAAGAGTAATGTCTGTTACTGTCTGTTGAGTTAAACATGTGAACGCTCCCAAGTTGTCATCCCGTTCTTCCGCTATGACATGAACATGGCATCTGGTGCAGCCCCCACCCCCCCCACCTTGAGGTATGGTGACCTGTAATTGACACAAACATAACGTCCCATTTTCACAACAAGGTATAATTGTGAAAAAAAAGTTTGTGAATCCTTTTGAATTACTGCACTCCTGTATAAATGGGTCCTAAAATATGGCCTGATCTTCATCTAAGTCATAAAATAGATCAATACAATGTGATTTAACAAATAGCACACATAAATGTGTACTTTTACATGTTTTTATTGAACATATTGTTCAAACGTTAACAGCTTGGATTGGAAAAAGTATGTGAACCGCGAGATGTAGTAACTGGTGGAACCTCCTTTAGCAGCAATAACCAAATATTTCCTGTAGTTACTGATCAGACCTGCACAACCGTTAGGAGGTATTTTGGACCATGCTTACCTCCTTGACCATTATGCAGCATGCTCTTGCTGTGAGCTATGCTGGACGCCCACTCCCAGGGAGAGCAGCAATGGAGCTGAATTTTCTCCATTTGTCTACAATCTGTCTTGACTGTAGGCTGATGGAGGTCCAAGTCTTTGGTAATGCTTTTGTAGTCTTTTCCAGCCTTATGAGCCTCAACAACTCTTCTCTAGAGGTCCAGAGGAAATTTATTTTTCCCAGGGCATAGTCTACTCCAGATCTCTTTCTTTGGAGAGCAGACTCTGTTGGTTGGATTGATTGATTGCATCAGATGACTTCAATTACCCAATTATTAGTTATTGATGAAGTCATCATCCTAGAGGTTCACATACTTTTTCCAGCTTAGGTTGTTCATGTTTTAACAATATTTTCAATAAAAACATGTACAGATTATTTGTTAAATCACATTGTGTTTATCTATTGTTATGACTTATGAAGATCAGACTATATTTTAGGAGCCATTTATGCAGGGATGCAGGTAATTCAAGTGGAGGATTCACAAACTTCACAAAAGAGGGGAAACCACCCTGATTTTACCCTGTTTAGACAGGGAGAGAGGCTGTGATAGATCTCGTTACATTTTTTACGCGTGCAGCATGGTGGGTTTTTGATGTATTATCAATGCAGCAACTGCTGTTCTTCAAAGAAGAGAGCATTCAGCCTGTAGCAACACAGGCCAGAGTGATGGTCTGTCTTGACTGGGTCACGTGGGTGGGTCTCTTGCACCTCAGTCAATAATAGAAAAATATTATTGATGAGAACGCATTTATTCTCATTTCCTCATTGATATGAGAACCTTATGGGTTCCATATGGGTGTTCTTTTGTGATAATCTCTTGATTGATGCTCCAAGATTTGTTCCATTTTTTTATTTTAAACAAACACACGGATAAATAAAATCACTGAGATGTCATTTTTCTGTTTTTCTTTTTCAGTTCGGGCTATTTGGATACTACTATTCACACTTCCATTTTTAATGTAATCCTGTTCTTCTTCCTTAATGTTATCCCATGCTATTTATGTCATCCTGATTTATTTCTCCTGGTTGAGGACATGTTGTCAAAGAGGAATCTTTGATATTGTCTTTGACCCTCCTGTTATGTTCGTCTATCAGAAACACCAAAAATGTTCTGGGTCAAAGTGACCCGGTGCATGTTTACTCATCAAAATAGTTAAATACATACAACATTTGGATGAGGAGCCCCAGATAAGCATGTAAATGGGATTTGTCCAGCTCCCACCGATTCTGCCCCAAAACATATCTCCCTTGTAGGTTAGTCATTGCTATAACTATTTTCTGAATTGAAGCAGGAATGACCAGGTCAAAAGCAAACTTTATATCTGTGACACAAGTTACTGCCATCCTAGTAAACACTGGCACGATATTTATTACGTTTGCAGCTGTTATCGTTACCTAGCACATATTGGGGGATGGGTGACCATTTTTTGAATGTCTCTCTTGCGGTTGGTGACTGTGACCATTTCCTCCTCATATGACAATTCATCATCATGATCAGAATTGATCTCAAAGGAACAAATCCTGTGGAAACGAATTGTGTGTGTGTGTGTGTGTGTGTGATTGAGGGGGAGGTCCAGTGGGAGGAAGTAGGCAGATTTTTACACTTTTACATTTGCAAAAAAAAAACAAAAAAATTTTGCTTTTAGCCTCCATTCTCATTACCAGGCTTTTGGCCTATGCAATATAAACATGCAGGGGGTGGTTGCAGACTTTCATTTTCCATTTACCAGCAGAAAAGGTTCCATGCTGAGAATATACTTTAAAATATGTTTCTAGTATTTTTAAACTTTTAAACGGGTCAATTTAACATAACAACATAACAACAGGGTTAAAAACTGGGGAAAGTCTTGGGTGAAACTTCGCTATTGTTTTTTTTCAAACAAAACGCTTTTGAAAAGACATTCCCCATGAAGTTCTACTTCATGGGAAATGTAGTGTCCAATCTTAACAAATAATGGGGGTGATGGTGAAGTAAAACTACAAGTACCAGCACGAGATCCCTTTCTTACGCATGCCCAAGACCGATCAACTGAAAAGGAGTAAAGGGAAAGCTAGTCGGGTGAGCTCTAAGAAGTACTAGTATGAATTAGTAGTGCGAAATCTACTATCATCTAATTTCATATGATATTTAAACCAAATTATTGTATTGAGTTCATCACAAGTTACATTCAGGAATTAAACCTCTACGAGATTTGGTAGCAGAAAGCAACGAGAGGCGAGAAAATCGGTATTCTCCAGAAGCCGGAACCTCTGCTGCTCGACCTAGCTAACGGTAGATAGCACTAGCAGCATAAGAGCCGGACCTGGGCCCAGGTCAGTGACATCCCACATTGTCGATAATTTTAGCTTTAACTTATTAGCTTGTTCGCTACCCTTCCGACGCAATGGCTTGCGGAGCTACTCTGAAAAGGACAATGGAGTTTGATCCACTAATGAGCCCGGCTTCTCCCAAGCGGAGGAGGTGCGCCCCAATGATGTCTGCAGTTGCTTCCACTTCTTCACCTCAAAAATATCTGCGTATGGAGCCCTCGCCTTTCGGAGAAGTCGTGTCGTCCAGACTCACGACGGGTATGTAGCATTGATAGTAGTTTTACTAAGCCTCCCGTTGAGTGCTTTTAACGTTAACTGACCTGCGTTGTGTTAGCATTGGGTAAGTTTGCCTCAATATGCGCAGTTCTCTCGTGTGGAGGAAACGGCACGCCAAACTATTGGAAAGTTTGGCAAGTTGCTGTTGCCTTGCTTATCGGAAAACGTACACACCTCGTAGAACATGACTTACGGCCTTTTACGAATCATTGTACCCTTGTATATTCGGCGTACATATGATCCACTGTGCAGCACTTTATTGCGATAAAATTTAATCTAGAATTTGTCGCCTTCCTGTGTATTTTAGTGGAAGAAAATTGTCAATAACTGGCAACAAATTCTCAAGGTTAAAATAATATATTTGAAGGGCTTGGTTTATTGTCTATTTGTCGAATTAAAGAGTGACTCCAAAGGTTTAAAGTCGTGTATCTAACGTTACCAGATATGTTTGTCGATAAGCAAGGCAACATTATTTTGCCGGAGTGTGGGGTGACATACAGGAGAGGACGGCAAGTATCGGGGTCATGGGTAAGTTAGCCAATGGCCTGTGTACGGTGGTCATTGAAATGTTTTTCTCTCCAAACGTTTCTATTTCAGAGCAAATTCTGCACAACATCAAACAGGAGTACAAGCGGTTGCAGAAACGAAGGCACCTGGAAAATGCTTTCCAGCAGGCAGATGGCTGTTGTCCTCTGGAGGTGCAAAACGTTCATAGTGGATCCACCCTATCAGGTAGTTACTGATTGCCTGCAGCGTTTCCCTTAGCTCAAAACTGCATTCCGGTGGGAGCAAAATAAGCAGCTTGATTCTGTCATGGCTTCAACGGTTTGTTTTAACACATTACCTTTCCATTGTGATAATAACAGATATCGTTGTAGCTACTCCTGAAATGATTGCATTGAAACTGGTGGGGTTCAGGGCTTTCCTGTTAGGTTTAATCCGCATGTTTTGCATCTACATCAGGTTCGGACTCCCTTCGGCTTTCTTCCTCCTTGAGGCCTGTTCCTTGTAAAATACTTTTTAGTGCTTATCTGAGAGATCAAACGTTTGATGCAAGGGGAAAGAATAAATCTTCTACTGGCTGTATTATGTGACTTATTGAATATATAGACTCCGCTAGCAGCTGGGCTAGAAAAGAATTTCTCTACTGGGAAAGCAGTAATATAAGGAGTCAACATAGCAGAGCGTTCCAATGTGTACAAGCTAACTGGCTAAACTCACAAGTAAGCTGGCTGCCACTCCACAACAGTGAAAGTATGTCTTATCCAGAGTGTGCTGTGAATAAGCAAACTGGAATACTAAATTAACCAGCATACCCGTTTGGTTCCAGCATGAGCTCCCCAACTGTCAAACATGCATACAACTGGTGATGAGGTGTGTGCGTCGAAAAGGAAACCTGCTGTGCGATGTGCCATTTTGGAAGAGGAGAGGGTAGTTACCTACAGCCTACTCAAATGGAGCAACAGTAAATGAAAATAAAAGTAAATTAGGATACTTTTGTTTTGCTGCATATAGGGTAACTGTAGAGACAATTAGTGAAAATGAAACCTGGCTCAAGCCTACTATTTGTAAATTGCATACTTGTAAATGAAGTATATTGGTAGGCTTTAATGTTGCTGATGGGACATGGCTAGGTTACTTGTGTGATTGGCCACACATCTCATAATGACAAATGGCGGTGTTGTCAGTGTGCAGAAAATAAAATTGGGTGAAGCTTGAGCACCATTTGGTACTGGAAACCATCCCAAGCCTACTACTGGGATAAATAAAGTATCTTAGTATTACACTAGAACTCAGAAAACAGACCAAGGAAAAGGTCTTCTTTTGCAAAGTCATTTTCTGTGTAATTTGACTTCACATTCCAGAAGGTTGAATCTGTTTTTATATTGTGCAAGGAGGAAATTTAATTTTCAGATACTAAAGCAGAGGCGTCAAGATCGCCACAGGTCATAAGAATAAGACTGAAGGTAAGGCTGTTGGCCTTCAAAATAAAAGCGTAAAATTAGTCACTTATGGTACTGGAGCTCTGATTCTATAGCCTTTAGGAACAGTTGTGCCATATCCATGGACTAAAATGTACTTTGCCATGGTACACCTTCCAAGCTGCCTGGTATGTTTTGTGGTTGATTTTCATTGGTACAGAATCCTCTTCTTGATTTTCATTTAGGAACTTCTGACTGACTGTCCTGTTTTCTATTGTTCCTAAGCACGTCTTACTACCGTAGTACATTACTATTGCATTCCTTGAAGTGAATCTTGAGCCCTGTTCGCACAGGACTAATGTTACCTGGGGAAGTCCAGTGATTTGTAATTGCGGGGATTGCCAGTGATCTTAATCCCTGCAAATCTGTCAAGTCTGTAACTTGTAAAGTAAGAATTCCAGAGCAGATTACGTTGTGTATTTTAGTGAAGACAGAAGTTCCCTGATAATACTAATCCTGTGCACATTGATCTCTAGGTAATCATCTTCTAGGCACACGATTTCTCTCTTCCTCCTGTCATGAAAAATGGAGGCAGTAATGGAATTTATCGAGGAAGACTTGGGGCACAAACTTCCAAGTTTTACTTGAATTAGGATGTGACAAATTGCAAAATTGACCATATACAGTTAGATCCGGAGCGTCTGTGATTTCAGTAAATTTCACTATCCCATGACAATGCGTTTCACGAAATGCAGAGGTTGAGTCATAAATCATTCATATATATTGACAACTGGAAATGTGTATTAATGTTTTACTTTTGTCAACATTATCAATGATTACAATCATTGCGGCCCTAGTTTCAATTAAGTTACAGTATTAAAAATCTAGTACTATAATAACTGTAGTGACCACCTGACATTGATTCTCCTTACAGGTACACCCTCCGGTGCCTCTTCTCCAACCAGAAAAGAGCAGCCTTTATTTTCCCTGAGACAGGTCGGGATGATCTGTGAAAGACTATTGAAGGAGCAAGAGGAAAAAATACGTGAAGAGTATGATGAGATATTGACAGCCAAGCTTGCAGGTATGGCTTTTGAAATGGTATAGAAAGCAAGTGCACTTTGAAAGCAAGTACACTTGGAGTGCAAATATCTTTTTGTTCTTCCCACAGAGCAATATGATGCGTTTGTCAAGTTCACTCATGATCAACTAATGCGAAGGTTTGGAGAGCAGCCTGCTAGCTGTGAGTATAATTATTCATTCATTCACTGAACAAGCACATTTTCGTAGCCTGTTGATTTCCCTCCAGTTTTGCCAGGTGTAGCATTATGTTTCATGACCCTTTTTTAAATGTAAGAATATGGGAATTAAATATGAGGCCATGATCTGTGAGAATTGAAAATCCATACTTCTATTAAACCTTCTAGGTAGCATGAATTTGTTTATAAGGGTGTATGTTAAAATGTTAGTACTGTGGACTGGGCACTTTTCCTCACTTCTTAATGTGGCTACTTCAGAGCACTAAGTTCTGTTTGATAAAGGCAAAGCTCAGGACTGAACACGGGGCTTGGCTTGTAAAATGTGTGAATCTTCCAGTGTTCTCATGCAGTTCTGGTATGTTGCCACATTTCCCCCTTTCCCTCCACAGATGTTTCCTGAGTGTGACCGCTTAACTTTGGGAATATCATTTATGCTGCGAGTGTCTCCAGGGACTCAGTGGATCTAGTTGGACTTATCTCTCCTACCTGTGCCATATCGCCTCCATGTGGACACACTGCCTCAGCCATCAGTCAGTGGCATCCACGTTTGCTGTTGCAACTAGTGTTAGGAGGGCTTCCTGCTGTCAACTTGTTCGATGCACCTCTGTGACTCTACCAGTGGCCTCTTAAACTGCCGTGTCAATATTTATTTGGCTTTATTCTGATGCCTTTTTACAAGGCCAACTGCCATCACACACTTAGCTTTTTTGTCAAATTGGGTTATTTTGCAGAGGTGATGCTACTTGTATAGCTACTCTACATGTACATTTTGAAAAAGGGATTGGTCACATGAGTGGACCTACCAAGGCAGGCATTAGTGCAGTGGTCCTCAAATCTGGACCTCAGAGTACTGCTGGTTTTCTATTCTTTCCATTCTAGCTGTCTAATCTGGGACTGATTTAGACCTGGACACCAGGTAATTAACTACCTGGCAGGATAGGAACCCAGCAGTACTCCGGACACAGGACTGGATTTGAGGACCACTGCTTTAGACTGTACTCCAAGAACAGGCATCTTGACTTTTTTTCAGCAATGTTTTAAACTGTACTGGCAATTACTGGTATTACATTTGTATACACTGTATTTTTAAACCTTTTGTTTGCTTGACTTTTTGTTCCTTTTACCAGAATTTCTTAATTTTATTTGCTCTAGGTGTAATGGGGCTTTGATTCAAGAAAAGCTAGCCAATAAAGTGTTTCCACTAAAGTAAAATGTCTCTGGTTGTATGCTTATCAAGGTTTAGTTTCAGTTTGAGTTTTTTTGAAACTGATGGGATATGTCTGCTATAGCAACAGGGTGGTGAAGTGATTGGGGAAACTGTTCTTCACTTCAAGACTCAGGTTGTCACCTGTATTGGCAAGCTTTCACCCTGATGAAGTGTCCTTGAGCAACGCATTCTCCCTTCTCCTCTATGGCCCGGAAACTGATGTTAGTGCCACTATGTTGCTTGCTGTCCTAATAGTGGAGGAGGCAGGAGAAGCCGCTCCTATCACATCCTTGAGTGGCAGACCCCAAGTTTATCGTACTCAGAAGTCTTCAATTTCTTGCTGGGGGGGGTCCCACTAATCAGTCCATGAATATGACATCATTGCATCTCAAAAGCAATGATGCAAAGTCAAATTTCTTGGAGTGAATTGGGCCATTTAAGAAAATCCATTCACCAATGTAGACTGAGGGAAAATGTTCATGCATGAATGTGTGTTCAGACTACATTTACCTCCTGTACATTTCATATTTTGTTTTGGGTAAGCATCGTTTATAAGACATATTGTGGTCCTGGGCAACATCAATATATAGCAGTCTTGGAGATTTTCAAATGTTGCGGTTTCTCCGCATCGTTCTTTTTCAATTAAATCGGCACACAGACATATTCTGATTGGTCTATAGTCGTTTTTATGTGTGTGAAGTGCCAAATTCATTCTATTTCACTCGAACGTGCTTATGTTGATGAAACCTGCGAGTTAGAGCTACACAATAGGCAATGATGGTGCTTCCGGAGCAGAGGAGAACATAATCGAACAAACCCTCTCGTATGTATGACGTCAGCAAATAGAGCGCTTTCATTGGCTTGCCAGAGAGGAAGCGGCGGCAAAGGAGGAAGTAGAGTAAATGTCAATGTGAACGGGTCTATCAAACCACCGTCCAGCACTGTTTGTGTCTTCATAGAATTTTACCCACATCGCACTAATGCGCTTTTAAGCCCATGGCTTGTTTCTTTAGAAGAAATATCGCAGCGAAGGTAATTAAACGGATGGGCTCACTGTGTGTGCTAACTTGTACTTTGTCGTGCAGGGGCAAGCTTGAAATGCCTTGACCCTGAAGCAACTCAAAACAAGTGGGAGTTCTATTTAACTAACTATCTAACTGTTAGCCTGGATGAATTGAAGAAGCCCTGATATGTGCCGCTCTCTATTTTGGTTGGCTTTATTTAGCTCGTCAACATGTGTATTTCTCTATGTGTAGCTGGGCAGGACATTGCAACAGTCTGAAGATGCTTTCACATCAGCTCTCTCAGCAGTTCCAGTTTCAAAGAAACAGTTAAGTGTGTGTGTGTTAGCCACATTCAGTCCTTATGAGTCAGTTGTTCCATTTGGATTTGTCCTCCCACCAGTTTTTCAAAAGGCCCCTGATCTTGTGCTTCTCAGGCAGTCTGCCGACTTCAGATTGTCAATCAACACGCTGCGAATGAATGGGATTTTACCATCTAATGGAGACCTTCAGTTGCAGACTGAAGCCTTAGCCAGTGAGGTAAGACTCATCATGGAGTATAAAGGCTGTTGGCATAATTTTTTTTTCTACCATCACACTACTTTAGGTTTGCCAAGTTTGCATTTGGTTGTCCTGGGTTTCCTCCAGGTGCTCCAGTTTCCTCCCACAGTCTAAACACATACAAGTCAGGTGGATTGGAGACTCTAAATTACCTTCCGCTGTGAATGTGATTGATTGTCAGTTTATCTGTATTTGCCCTGTGATGGACTGGTGGCCTATCTGAGGCGTTTCGCTGCCTTCTGCCCAGTGCATGCTGGGATAGGCTCCTGTGACCCTGAGCAGGAATAAGTGGGTAAAGACAATGAATGAATGAATGAATGAAATCTGCATTTGCACCAGGAATTAAAAACCCAAATGATGAAAGACCCTTTGCTGTTTGTTTTTAGTGGCTCTTCTGTGGATGTAGGGCACTAACCTACTATAGGGCACTGCAGTTAAACACACAGATTAAAAACCCACCTATGAAAGTAGATTTGGAAAAAACAAATCTAATCCTTATTGGCTGCATTTCCATCAGCATTTAACTCTACAGATGTGGACATTCTGCTTGGTTTAAGGCGAAGGGACATGAGTGGGCAGGGCGGTGGGTTTCGTTAACCATCCATGTTGTGTCTCCTTAGTTGAAACAGGACAGTTTAGTTGAAGAAATATCTGCCGGCCGTGGAGTGATCAACTTTAGAGTTCATCGCAAACTCCTGGTACAGGTATGCCCGTTTTTCCTCTCCACAGTGGTGATGATTATCACAAGCAGCACGCCGGTTTCATGGCGATCATATCTGTTCTAGAAAATGTTGGAGCCGTTTGGAAAGGAGGACGACGCATTCGGGTTAAATAGCGAACTTCTTAACACTCTCAAGAAAGGAACAACATTGGTGGAATTTAGGTACGTCTTCGGAAACTATGTGTGTGTCTTGTTTTCTAGATTTTCAACAGATTACACCTCTTCCGCTCCCACCCGTCTACTCACACATTATCGCATCTGTGTTTTCATGTTGCAGTTCTCCAAATATTGCCAAAAAATTCCATGCCGGACACTTGCGGTCCACAATTATTGGTGAGTTTTTGTTGAAGTTCATTTATGTACCAACAGAGGGCACCATATATTAGATCCTGCCTCAGGCCAATTCACTTTGAACCAATTCAGGAGGTGAAATTTCTTTCAAATATAAAACCTTTTTCCATCAAAAGGTGTTCATATGCAGTCTGTAAAGATATTGAAGTTTCTAACACGATTATGTGAATTGCATTTTCAGTTTTCAGGTTTCATGTTGAACTGATATATAAATATAAACTCTTCTTGCAGGTCACTTCATTGCCAACCTTAAGCAGTCCCTAGGAAACCGTGTCATTCGAATGAACTACCTTGGAGACTGGGGTATGCAGTTTGGTAAGTCAGTAATGGAAACATGCTCATGTGCAAAATTTTTCTTTGTTGAGTTTTTATTGCCTTCTTTCAGGAAATCGTTTTTAACGCCTCGTCATTCTTTGACTTACATTTCAGGTTTGCTGGGAGCCGGCTTTGAGCAGTTTGGATGTCAGGAGAAATTGAAATTGAATCCCTTACAGCATTTATTTGATGTGAGTTTGCATAGTTTGGGGCATAGATGTTGTCTAAGTTAACCCCAGTCCCGACTTGTGTGTGTGTGTGTGCGTGTGTGTGTGTGCGTGTGTGTGTGCGTGTGTGTGTGTGTGTGTGCGTGCGTGCGTGCGTGCGTGCGTGCGTGTGTGCGTGTGGTTAAATCAGCCTTACCACCCCACCAAATAAAATTGCCATGACAGTTTTCGTTGTGCTATGTGATATG